>WBMZ01012041.1:21287-169633 GCA_013400975.1 Atrichornis clamosus | reverse complement strand
CGGGCCGGGCCGGGCAGGGCAGGTGGGGCTCGGCGGCTCCGCGGCGGGGGATGCGGGTGCCGGGCGCAGGATGCTGTGGGGGGTGGGCCTGGCGGCGCCGCGCTCCTGCGTGGCGGACCTGAGCCGCAACCGCAGCCTGTCGCTGGGGTGGTGCGCGGGGCCCGAGGAGCCGCCGCCCGCCTTCTATGGGGGCGAGATCGTCGCCTTCCCGCTGTCGGGCGGCGGCGGCACCATGGCGGCGCTGGGCTCCGACTCCTGGTGGAAGAAGACGCTGTACCTGACGGGCGGAGCCCTGCTGGCCGCCGCCGCGTACCTGCTCCACGAGCTGCTGGCCATACGGTGAGGCTGCGGGGGCTGCCGGGCGGGAGCGGCGCGGGGGCTGCGGCGCTGGGAGCCAAGGGCGCTCCCCGCCGGGGTGAGGCTCGGAGCCTCTTACACCTGCGGGGACAGGCTGTCAGGGTCCGGCGGGTTGGGTTCTCTCCTCCGCCGTGTTTTTGCCACTTACCTTTTGGTTTTTTCCCTCCCCCCCCATTTTCTCCCCCATTCGCCCCTTGCAGCAGCGCAGGAGGCGGCTCCGCGGCGAGCCCTGCGCTCGCCCCCACAGGTGGCCCAGGCTGGGCCCTCCCGCTGCCTCCGGACCCGGGAAATCAAAACCTGCAGCAGCCCCTTAAAGGCTGACGGCTGTGTTGCCTGTGCCAGGGTTTCTCCTTCATGTATTTAGTGTACTGATGCATCATGCACCTGTCTGGTTTTTGTGTTGGGGGGTTGCTTTTTTTTAAATTCTGTTTTATTTTTGGTAGGAAAGAGGAAGAGCTTGATTCGAAAGATGCTATCATACTGCATCAGTTTTCAAGGCCTAGGAATGGTGTTCCAAGTTTATCCCCGTTCTGTCTGAAAATGGAAACGTACTTGAGGATGGCTGATTTACCCTACCAGGTACATTGTGCAGTTTCCTTTACATTGCAGCTCCCTCTAATTGCATGAAATGGCACATAGGCATCCTGCCTCTCCTCCCTCCAGTCTGTCTCACCCAAGGAGATATAAACGTACACCTACAGCTAGCCAACACTTTTATGTCTCCAATTAAATTTAGTGTATAACCTTTAAAGATATGACTTGAATAAAATTAGTCTGGAACAGCTGTAGATTTAACTGGTAAAGCTAAATGAATGTTAAGAGGTTAACTTGGCTGGAAATGCTGAAATGGGAGGGCAGTCTGGAGTTTATATAACACTAAAACCCCAAAACGAAAGTGTAACATAATTTGATCTTTGACTTTCATCATGCTAAAGACATCAAGATTAGACAGAAGCTGCAGCTTCTCGTTTTTCTGGAAGGGTTCTCTCTGGAGCTCTCCTGGGAAGAAGTGCTTACCTTTTGCTTCACCTCCCATGATTGGTGTATCCTCCACAGTGAAGTGAGACAGAATTGCTTTTAGAGGTCATGAATACTGCTCCTTAATTGTGGTTGGGTACATCCCATGCCATCTTCCTGCAGGTGATGAAGCCTGAGCTACTCCAGGAAATGAAAGCTGTGAGAGCAGAAACTTGAATCTCTCAGTCTTGCCCATTAGCATTGGGGTTTAGTTGGGACACTGCAAGTCTGGCACACACCTTGTTGTGGTGTTGGCAAGCTGTGCAGCACACAGGCTCTTTGGAACATGGGATGGTTTTTTTTTTTTGTTTGTGTTAAGCTCTGAATGCCTTTAAGATGATGCAGCAGTAGTGATACATACAAGATCTTAGGTAGAAGAAATGTCTCTTAAAAAAATTTTTTTCTTCTCCCTCTGTTTTTCCCAAAGTGATGTAAACTTGGCATTTTCCTTTGTTTCTAAGACACTGAACTGTGGGTGTGTTCCACACTCAGCCCCCATGGGTTCAAGTCACTTCTCACTGCTGCATACCAAGGTGTTAGGAAGAATGTTTTGTGTATGTCCAGTGTTGTACAGAGAAAAAACAACCCTATTACAACTTTCTTTTTTAACCCATTTGTGGTTGATATTTAGCTTCATATCTGGTTAAACTCCTTTACATTGGAAGTGAAAGAAAGCCTAATTAGTACATTTTGCTTAATTCTCTAAAAGCCCAAGTTTAATGTTTGTTTTCTTACAATTCAATGGTACTTGAATCAGATACCTGGGAGCACTAAAGAGGAAGATTTCCATCCTGTGGGATGTATTTTCCACATTTAGATTTACAGAACTTGCAAGATTCTGAAGCTTGAATGTGTAATTGGAGCAGGAGGATTTTGTGCACACTTCTTCTCATAACAATTTGGTAAAAATTGCATGTTTGAAGGGATGACTTTTGGTGAGATCTGTTTTCTTTCTAATAGCAGCTGATGCAGTTCAGAGGTTTGTGACAGTCAAGTTTGCACTGGTGGAGAGTAGCTAAAGAAAGCTGCAGTGTAAAAGAGGGTTGTGACAGGACATAGTCACTTATAAAATATAACACTGTGCCTTTATATGGTTCAGGATGGAGTCATTTAGAGAGCTTGTGCTGGTCAGAAGTGACTCACCCAGCTTTTTGGAGAGAGGAATTTCCACAGGGTTATCCTCCTTTCTTTATTTTCTATACTGAAGGTCAGCATTGTTTTTTGATGTTGCATCTCTCTCTATCCCTCCTCAATTGCTGTGAGCACCCTAAACTGACAAGACCATCAAAAGTAACAGTCCTACCTTCAGCTGCTTCCTCTTGTCCATTCCTGCATGTGCTTTTCTGTGGCAGCCTACAGGCTGGATCGGAGCTGTCCTAGTTAGAGCCACGAAGGTTTAGTTCATTTGGTTTTAACCCAGCTTGGTTCCCCACGTGCTCTGTGTGCCACGCTGCAGGAGCAGGAATGGGTCCTGTGGGGGCCGGGAATACCAGATTGCGGCTTTTAGCCGTGCTGGTTTATATGGGCTTAAGGTGTTTGTGGGGTTACCGACCCTCTGAAGGATTTTAAAGGTAAGTTTGGTGGAGCTAGGCTTGTGAGCTGAGGATGCAGCTCTTTTTTTCTGGAAGAAGCAGATGTTGTTTCTGTCCTTGTGTTATGAGTATGGTGCTGCTTTGGGGTCTGGCAGGTGGAGGAAAGTATGGATGCTACGGTGGGGTTGAGTGGGATGGGAGCAGAAGGGGGCACTGTTCTCTGCTGGAATTTCCTGTACTCTGCCTTGAGACTGGTATTTTGTTCCCTCATGACTGTTACCCATAGGACGCTGTAGGTGACAGAGGTATCTGATGGCTGCCTGGGTGTGTAGGGGCGTGCGGCAGGATCCAGAAGGAAACACCTTGCTTCCCTGCGCGCTGTCAGGGGCCATGATGGAGAAGCATGGCAGGTGGCAGCTGGTGCTGGTGCTCCTCCCAGGAGACCTGCTGTGGTCATCACCTTGCCGGGGAGGGGCTGTTTTGAAGGGAGGGTTGTGAAACAGAGGGAAGAGAAGGCAGTGAGGTGCTCAGACAGCTTTTACTCTTCCAATTCCATGTGTTTATTATAGTGCATTAGATTGTTGAGGATTGTGCTGTGTGTTACACAACATACTTTAATGGCTTGTGAGGATTGGAATAGAGTGTCATATTCCTGCCTTAGTCTCACCTGAATTTCTCCCAACACATGTGCTCTTGTAATGTGCTTATGTTTGCTTGAAGCTGCCTCTCTCTCTACATGCAATTTCTCCATCAAAAATGCTCTGGGCAGCCCCACCCTGGCTGGGCTCTTATAATCCCTAGCTGGATTTTCAAAACGTGTGATGCTTTTCTTGGTAAAGCTTGCCTTGAAGGAGCCTGTTCTATGCGCTCATAGAGATCTTTTGGGTATTCCATGGTTTCCTCAAGAATATGAAGAGCTGAGCCTTTATGTAATCTGATAAATAATTAGCAGAGCAGAAATGTGCTGTTTTCACGCTAGGTCTGTGGAAATGGTAGCCTCCTTGGGAAAAGACATGAGTAAAAGTAAAATCATAAACAGCAGTAATTGAAAATGTGAAATCTCATTTCTTCTGGATAGTACTATAAAATTACCCCAGAAATACTTTGTGCCTTTCTTTTTATAAATTCCTCTATAAATGAGGTTCTGTGGAGCTATTGTTATTGTTGCTTTGCAGGCACTTAATGTACTGTGAGGTATGAGAGGGGATATTTTGTTGGTTTGGTTTTGGTTTTTAATAATACCATAGCTTTTCCTTGCTTAGCAGCTGGAACAATTTTTAAGTGGAAAATTGATAAATATTTGATGGCAATTAGTATCAGCCATGAGGATACAGAGGTTTCAAACCTAAAAATGCCTGTTTGAGAACAGTAAATACAAGAACAGATGAATAGGTTTCTCAAGAGACTAAGGTTTTCTCAGGTCACTGAATAATATTTCCTGTTTTGTTTGATAAACTGTATGTAACGAAACATGAAAATCTTCTTTGGCAATGTATTTATATACATTGTTAGATATATGTGCTTGAAGAAATGCACAGCTGTATAATAATAACTTGTTTTTTCTGAGTTGCAAATGAGATGGACTGCAGTAATTGCAAGGTGTAATAAACACACCTTCAAGTCCTGTAGCTTCTACAAAACATCAGTGTTTGTGCACAAGAAGGGCAGTATCTTACTGGAAGGGCTTAACGAAGATTTAGCCAGCAATGCTTAGTGTCTTGTAGACACACACTGTGTAGTTCCAGAAAAACCTTGTGCTCCTGTAGCAAAGTGATAGTGAAAAATGATGGAAATGTATCAATCAGTGTCAGTACTGAAAGACCATTTTTGATGAAGGAGAGGTCTTGGAAGGTGGAAGGATGGCGTCGTGCTCTCCTTTCAGTTTCAGATGTTCAACGGTTTTAGAGTTTCTCCCATGGAAATGGCTCCCGTGTCACCCACACATGCAAGTGGGAGGGATTCAGGTGCTTTATTCACCCACGCAGGGGTGCAGTACGTGATACACTATATAATCCAGTGTCCCTACCATCCTGTTTGTTTGGGAACAAATCCCAGAAGAAGCTACAGCCAGAAGGCATTGTTTGCCAGAAGTGTTACCCGTTCATTTTCATCCAGAGGGAAGAGCCTCTGGGAATGGCTGTGTGATCGAGGTGCATTGCACATCTGCATTTGGAGTGGGAGCCAGGATGCTGGCGCTCTCAGGCTGAGCGGAAGGCGTGCTCTGGTGTGCACTCCTTGCTGCCAGAGTACCTTAATCCATCTTAAGTGGATTCAGGAAGGGTAAATACTTGAGACCCAAACAGATCAATCCAGAACTGCAAACACTAAACCTCCAGCAATTAGGAGCTAGGTCCTGAAATGCTTAGGGTGATTGCCAAAGACTGAGTGCAGGGCCTTTATTGTGAGCCTTTATGTTCATCTTTCTGAGCTAGGAATTTTCATTTACTGAATAACAGGATGTGAGGATGGGAATCACAAGAAAGGAAGAAAGGTATGCCTCGTGCCTCAACCTTCAGGAGTAAGTGAATTGAAGACAAATGTCTGATCATGTTTTGGCAGCCAGCAATTCCTCTCATGTTCGTCAGATGAGACATAAATTCTCTAATCTGTGTTTTACCTTCTCCAGTGGGAAAAATACATTGCTGGTCCTGTGTCAGTGCTATGCTGAGCAGGTATACTAGTATTCAGCAAGGCAGTAGTGCTGCACTTTGCTGGGCTCTTGGGAGACTCAGCTGTAACAAGTATGTGTGTAAATGTATGAGATTTCTATGTTTTGAAGTTGCAGAAAACATATTTCCCTCCTGCTCAGTAAGGGGATGATAGGCCTTTCGTATATGCTTGTGATTGTGTGTGTTTTATCCTTGGAGGTAATGCAGCCATCTGAGTTAAGTAGTGAATTAATTTTGTTTAAACTACTTTTAGCATGAAAAGTTCAGATCTGTGCAGAAACTGAATTTAGTGTGAGTCCTGTGATTTAAAACTTGTTTAGAATAAAGGGCCCAATCTTCTGTGAGATCCAAGCATCTCCAACCCTTAAATAACCCAGGTATTTAAATAATGTTATATCACATGGCATTCAACATAAAAGCATGCAACATCTTACAGGGCCTAGAAATAATTTTATGTGAATTGTCCTGTAGGGTAAAGCTGCTGCTCTGATTGAATAGCCACTGCTACTCTAGACTATTAATTAAAAAAAAAGGTTTTTTGAATAAAGTTTTCTTTAAAAATACAGAAAATTGTTTAAAAATCCTTATTCTCATTGAAACAGAACCCAAAGGGAGTTTTTTTGTCTGTACATTTGTTTGTTAACTTGATTTTTTTTTCTTAGAACTATTTTGATGGAAAACTTTCCCCTCAAGGGAAAATGCCTTGGATTGAATACAATCACAAGAAAGTATCTGGCACCGAGTTCATTATTGACTTCTTGGAAGAGAAACTTGGAGTGAATTTAAATAAACACCTTGGTCCACATGAGAGAGCTGTTTCCAGAGCCGTGACCAAGATGGTGGAGGAGCACCTGTACTGGTAAGCTTGCATGGTGAAGCTGGCTGTGCTCTGGTGCTGTCGCACGTGCCCCTGAGCTTGGGCCTCAACATGAATGCTTATTTTCTCCTAGCAGAAAGCTTGGGTACACAATTATTAATTCCACAACTCTCTTCATCCTTGAAAACTGCTGCTGCTGCTTTCTGTGTACAGTGGTGTGAGCCAGGGATGATTCCATTGAAAAGTTGTGCTGTGTAAGTAAGGTAAAGTCAGGTCATTTGCACCTTTGTAGAAGGAAGCAGCAGTGGGATGCTCCTCTGTCCTTTTCAGTGTGACCTCTGCATAGAAACAGCCTTGTTAATAAAGACCAAAAGATCAAGGTGGCTCAATACATTTGTGGTTCGTGGGGCTCAGGGGAATGAATCCAGCGTTTGTGGTGAATCTGGAATATTGTGTTCTTACAGTTACTGATTTTAATTACATGTGAGTGATTACAGTATGGATTACTGCCTTTTCTGTAACACAGGATACTCCTGATGGTATGTGTTGTTGACAATACTGCCAATTGATAGTGTACAGTATTAGTCACAGTATCCTGAGAAGCTGAAATATGTATACGAATGGAAAACAGAAATAGAACCTTGCTGGTACTTTATGCATTTTACTGACACCTTGCAAAATGATACCTGTGATTTCCCCTGTGCTTTACATCTCAGTCCTTTTTAAGTGCCCTTTCCAGTCTGGATCCATAGAAGCATCAGGTGGCTATGGCATCTTGGATGCTGCAAATGCTGCTTTAGCAGGCACAAGGCTTTTCCCCAATAGTCTGCTTTCTAGTATGCATATTAATCCTTGCTACACTGGGTTTTGCATTTATGTTGCACTTTCTTTCTTAAAAAAAAGATTTTAAATTGAACACATTTACCTGCTTTTTCTTTCACCTTGTGGTCGAAGATGAACAGCAACATGTGTACATATAGTTGTTCAAATAATTTTTAGTGTCTCCTGAGAACAATTTTAGCATTCAGTAATTAGCAGATTGAAGTGCTTTGGTTTTGAAATGAAATCTCTGCCTTCCAAGAAGTGTGGCCTTCATCAATTACACCCATCTGCAGTGTCATAGCCTCCAAAACCGGACACAAGCAGCCTGCAAATTAACTTTTTTTTTGTTCTTTTATCCACCCTCAGTGATTATAGCTGCCAAAGGGAGGATGAAGCCTTTTAGTCCCCTAAGGCTTCATCTCCTTGCCTCAGAGTCGGTTGTTTCGTGGTTCATAGACTTAATGGTGTTAAATGTATCATTACTGATGGCAAGCTTATACTGCTGCTGCGTCTCAATTACGAAGTGTGCTTTCCTCTGTGGAGCTGTTTGCTGTCCATCCAGGCTCCCCTGGAGCTGGCTTGGCACTGCTGGCCAAGACATAGGGGAGTGGAGGACAGGTATTGCAAATTCAGGTGCTGGCCCAGGGAGGGGGCATTGAAACATTACAGTCAAGATCAGAGACTTGTATGCCTGGCTGTGTATCCCTGTTGCCTTTACTGCATAGTCACACAGTTGAGTTTCTTCAAGGCATGTATTTTTGCTGCAGTGTAGTAAAACATCCAACTGTGTTACTGTGTGTCCCTCTGGCTGTACCAGAGGCTTGATATGTGGGTGAGGTTATACGTGCAGGTTCCCTGTACTAGGCAAAACCTGAGCCATGAGGTGTCACAGTTGTACTGCTGTAATTCCTTGATAACAGCTGTAACCATCCTGTAGTTACACCAAAACAAAACCAGGCTTTTGCTGTGTAGGACCATGTTTCTCCTTGCCAGCATTGCATCTGTGGTTGTGGGATCCCTTCACATCTGTTCTGAACCTTCCCACTTCCCACAGCTTAGGCTTTGTTCATGGTGTCCTCATGTCCTGTGGTGAGGAATTTATAACAGTGATTGCAGTTCTGCAGAATGAGGTATGTAAAATCAAGCCGCCAAAGCAGTGATGAAAAATGTGATTCATACTGTTTCATTGCCAGCAGCATGCAAAGTAGCTTCATCGTAAATAAGTAATACTGTAGTACATTTACCAGACAAAGCAGAAAAGTACGTCCTGTGTGCTGTCTCTGAATGGAGCTAATCCAGTTGGGTGCTCAGCATTTCCTCCAGAAATATTTAGCTTTTGCCAGGGCAGCTGCTCATCTGCACCAGTTAGTGCCTCTTACAGGTGGAAGTGGCTGCTCTGGCTGGGGTTGAGAGTGGTGTGGGGCTGTTGTGAATCTCAGCCTCTGGACACCCTGGCTCTGCCCCAGGATGCGGCACCCGGCAGGGCTCCGGCGGAAAGACAGCAAGCAAGTGTGCCTGTTTCTGTGCTGGGATTAGACCATATCTCTGGGATGCACAAGACTGATTTGGAGCTGCTGCTGAAGCTCCAGTCCTTGGAGAATGCCGTAACCGTTAGGCTTTTGCTGTGTTTAATTGGCAAAAGAAAAAAAGTCCTCTAACCTGACTGGGTGTTGGGATGAGCCAGCAGGGAAGAGATGAGAGTGGAACAATTTTGTGGCTCTTGTCCTGGATCTGGTGCAGACCTCTGTCATCTGCTGTAGGCTTGCACTGGGTCACCTCCACTGCCTGCAGTGACCCATGGGCCCTCAGAAACCAGCGGGGCACCCACAGCCACCTTCAGGGATGCACTGAGTTTTTGGTGTATCTGCAGCACATTTGTGGGATCAGGTCTCTGGGTAAGACAGGTTTAATCCTCGCTTCCTTCTGGAACTGGCATGCTGGGCTTGAAGACACTGCTGGGATTCAGGCCAGGCAGCTCCTGGTGCCTGGAGGGCTAGCAGTCACTGTGAGATGCTTTCTGTCACTTCAATCTCAGGAGAGGGATCTTAGGTTGGTGACACTAATATGCTTAGTGAGAACATAAAGTCTTGAATATTCAGCTTAAGCAGACTAACCCATTAGATTGGCTTAGCTATATTGTCAAACACAACTGTAGTGATTTATAAATGTGTGTGTGTGTGTGTATATATATGTACACATGCACATATATATTTGAGTCATTTCTTGCTTTGTCTTCCAAGAAGCAAACATCATATGTGATGAATGCTTGATGTACAGGAAGAGCACGGTATGAGAATACAGATGAATCTGACTTTGGTCAGTATTCAGACTTGCAATGTGTTAAACATAAAATATTTTAATGATGTAAATACGTTTAAATATATCAAGTCAATTTTAAGAGCAGTGTCTCTCCTGCTACTAGTAATGATGAGGCTTGAATGCCACTGGTGGCTTAAAAGCCAGTTGCTCTGGGAAGTTGCACAGCAGGTGGGATGTCTACAGCTGACTGTGGAATGAGTTTGTTATAATCCTTGTGTATTTCAAGAAATTCTAGTCTGCACAGGTTCAGATAGGAAAAATAACTCCCAGTTCACATCCTTGTGAATGCCTTCCTCTTGCCTTGATGTTCAGACAGTTTTGGGATAATCAGGCAAGCTGCTGTTGATGAGTCACTTTCTTCATCTCCTTGCCTGATTTATGTATTGAAGCCAAAGCTGCTGTTAACGTTTAGACTTCAGATTTACTTCACTTTCACAGCATTGCTCTTTAATGCATTATTGTTTTATTTATACTTTAAGATTTGTACAGATGTGCTGGCACAAATGAGAATGTTAATGTTTCCCAAAATGCTCTGTTCAGGCCAATAGTATAATTATGTCATCCCATAAATACTAACTCTAGTGTAAAATGTATAGTTACGCTGTACTGAAGTAGATTACGTAGACTACCCAATTTCTAGCATTTCCTAACCTTTTATAATGTTGATAATACTCTACTAATGTAGTCTGAGCAGAGGAGTCATGGGTGGAATTAAATGCTGAGAAATACGTTTTTTTTAGGAAACATGAATTAATGAACCTTTGAATTAATTCTTTTAACGAAGTGCATGTAAAGCCAGTTTTAAAAGTGTTTTTAACTCTACCTGAATCTGAGCCTACTTTTTTCCTCGCTTTTGTGTACTCAGAACCATAAAATTTTAGAAGGAAACTCTGTGATTGCCTATTTAACTTCCTTCATTACCCGTGTAAATTTGAGATTTGGGACGTGTAACAATTCTATTCATTCAAAGTGACAAGCAGATGTCTTAAGATTTGTGCTTGACAGTTTAGCCTAAGCAGGATTACCTAAATCCTGTGCAGTTCTCTGTTGTTGTCCTGGTCGTTAAACACCTGATCTGATTTCTTCCTCATCCAGACCCAAAGACCTTCTTCTCCAGGACAAGCAAGAGAGCTCTAGGGAAATGTATTTTTGCTTTAAAGTATGGGTTAATTAGCTTTGTGGGAAACCTTGTTCATTCTGTTCTGTGCAGTTAAAAAAAACCATCTTGGGCATGGTTGATCACTCTTGGTGCTGTGCCAGCTCACAACTAAGTTGTCTTGCAGAGTTGCTAGATGAAGCAGGTCAGGGCCATCCTGGGGAAGGAGGGTCTTTGCAGGAAGACAGAGCAGTGCTTTCAGAGAGCAAGTTTTTGTTAGCTTATTCAAGTAATAAATAATAATTTACAGGCTGGTTTAAGAACTCACTGAGAGCAGCCCTGTGGAGAAGGATTTTGGGGGTTCTGGTGGATGAAAAAACTGGACATGAGCTAGCAGTGTAAGGAGGCATCCTGGGCTGCATCAAAAGAGATCAAGGGAGATGATTCTCCCCTTCTACTCTGTGTTCGTGAGACCCCACCTGTGTCCGGCTCTGGGGTTGCAGCATGAGAAAGATGTGGACCTGTTAGAGCTGGTCCAGAGGAGGCTGTAAAGGTGATCAGAGGGCTGGTCACCTCTCCTGTGAAGACAGGCTGAGAGAGCTGAGGCTGTTCAGCATAAAGAACTGAAGGCTCCAGGGAGGTCTCAGTGAGCCTTCCAGTACTTAAACGGGGCTTATAAAAGAGTGGGAGAGTGACTTTTTACATGGGTGGGTAGTGATAGGACAAGGGAGAGCAGTTTTAAACTAAAAGAGGAGTGATTTAAATTAGGTGTTAGGAAGAAGTTCTTTACTCAAACAGTGGTGAGGCACTAGCACAGGTTTCCCAGAGAAGTTGTGGATGCCCTATCACTGGAAGTGCTCGAGGCCAGATCGAATGGGACCCTGAGCAACCTGATCTAGTGGGTAATATCCCTGCCCACAGAGTGGGCATCCCTGCAGTGGACATCTAAGTGGAACTAGGTGATTTTTAAGGTCTGTTCCAACCCAAATCATAGTGTTTGTAATTATTTCCTAGTGTTCACATCAAGAGTTCTTCCTGTTCAGAGCTGTACCTGCTGAAGGGGCCTTTTCCTTTGCCAGGCCTGCGAAACTCCTGCAACGTTCTGCTCTATAGAGTGCCTTTGTGGTTTCAGCCCAGTCTTCTTTCCATCCATCTTAAATCCTATTTTACCTTTGTTCCTGGAGCAGAGCAGTCTCAGACCACATCTTCCAGACAAAGTTCATGCTTTAGGAGTTTCAGTAGCTCTTTACTGCTGTGCTCGTTCCTCCTGCAGTGCTGGTGCCTCTGCTAAACCTGGCTCTAGTTCATATTCCGCTTTGCTGAAACCAGCTCAATGACTTGAGCTCATCCATCAAGATGGAAAAACAAGGATTGTGCAGAACACCCCCATTCGAAAAGGATTATGGAAGTGTGTGAAACATCAGCAGGATGCTTTTGTTATAATTATACAGTGCAAGAGATTGTGGAGAAGCCTGTTGAGGGTAAAAGCCATCAGAAGCATAGCAGGTGCATTTTTGTTCTTCCCTGTTTATGCATTTGCAGCAAAATATCTTTGTGCCTCACTGTTACTTACTTCAGTGAAAATGATTTGAACAGAAGGTGCTGAACTGCAGTGGACAATTTTTAATAGAATTAAAATACTTTGCACCCATTCTGTTGGGAGCATTCTAAATTTGAGCAGAAAGTGAGGTTGTTTTCACTTATTATGGGAAATGCTCTGCTTTTACCTCATTAGTAAGTATTGTTATTAGTAATACCAGTAAAGAATCTGTGAAAACTTGAAGATTAGAACATTTTCATGGTGTAAATGTAATTGCTCCTTGATGGTAGTGCTGAATTCAGCTTCTCATCATGACACATGTGAGTCTGATAAAATGTACATAATGAAATGAAGTCACTGGAGTTCTGCAGGAGATACTGCTTTTCTTTCATTTCCTTTCCTTTCTTGAATTAGGTGATTCTTATCAGCACTGAGAAAATTATGTGGAGTTGGAAATATGTACAATGATAAAACTGAAGTCATATTCCAAGCTAAAACAATGAAGCTTTGGTCATAATGGAAGTGGAAACATCTGATTATTAAGTCAATATTTAATATAATTGCGTACATGAACGTGCATCTTTTGATATTTCAACTTTTCTGACTAACTTCACTAGTTTATCATGTCCCCATGAGCCTTTTTTCATGCAATCTCAAATATGTAAATCCACTATTAGATTTTTCAGTTTTGAAATTGCTGCAAACATAATGGAATACGTGTATCCACTCCCAGTGCTTCTGAGACCCTGCTGGCTTCGTATGTTTGTCTTGTCTACTTTGAGATGTCTTTAGCCCTTTTCCCAACATCCCTTGAGCTTGGTGACAAAAGTTATATATATGGTCTTTTTGGTTTATTTGTAATTTCTGAAGATGCTGGATATTAGAAAAAATTAATGTTTCTTTTTTCATAAGTTTCTGGAGTTGCAACAGCAACAAATAGAGTTTTAGTTTGCCTGTAATATTAGTAAAGAGCAAAAGCCCACGTAGGAAACAAAAGTTTGAGCTGATGAGACAAAAGACTTTTAAAAAGAATATTATTTGCCATTCAATAAAACATGAAATGCCACAGAGTCCTTTAGAAATGTCTCTTTCATAAAATCAAGATTTTGAAGAGAGGAAACTGTACAGGAGAAAAGCAAACCAGTAACTATTACCTCTTAATTTTTTAAATTTTATTTTCAAAAAATCCAATCATTCTTAGTTTTCAAGGAGAAGAGAAATCTTCTGAAAAATTACTGCTTCAGTATTTATGTTGGAGCAAAGTTACTGCCTAACGAAGTTTCAGCAGTATGGAAAGGAGAAAGGGGAAAGGTGGTGGGAAAGATTGACTTGTTTGTGGGATGTTTTGTTGTCCTTGTTTTGCACAGGTCTGTGCAGTCAGTTGTCTTTAGCTAATAAATCTGTTTGGCACTGCATTTTAATACATGAGTAGCAGAATTCTGCAACTTCATATTTCAATGTGAGTCTCATTTTCTCCTGAAGTGAATCCTGATTTAGTGAGAGAATAAGCATTGGGCAGTCTGCCTAAGTACTGCAACGTGTGTTTGCTTTGCTGGCACTCCAAGTTGCCCCAGTGTCTGCTGTTTGTGGAGGTACCTCTCCATCAGGGCAGTGAGTGCTCACCTGCCTGACCTGTGTGCCAGCCTTGGCAGGGTGGTGATGGGCTCTCTGGGGATTGCACCGCTGTAACTTATTTTTGCGTCCTCCTAGGACTTTAGCTTATTGCCAGTGGGTGGAAAATCTTCATGAGACGCAAAAGATGGTTTCCCTTTTTGGCCCCTTCAGCGACTTGCTGAAGTGGATCTTCTGCCACCTGACCAAAGGAATCGTGAAGCGGGAGATGTACGGCCATGGCATCGGCCGCTTCTCGGAGGAGGAGATGTACACGCTGATGGAGAAGGACATGCGGACTCTAGCAGGCCTCCTGGGTAAGGAACAGCGAGCTGTGGTGCTCTGATCACAGCCCTCTCTCCACAGGGTGAAACTGACCTCCAGTGCTTCCTAACAGATCACACACACACACAAATAATCTCATTTTGGCAGGAGGTAGAGGCTGCACTGCTGCTGTCATTCTGTGCCACCCTTGCTCTGGCAGAGACTGTTTCTCTTCCCACTGTTTGCTGCCAAATTTTGTATCTAGAGGCATAAGAGGCTTCCTTCTTTGAGGACTGAGTATGTGTGTATATAGAAGAGCAAAATGTGGCCTGCTATTTTGAAAGAGCTTTTTGCGTTGTGAAATTAGCAAAATGTAGTGTTTAGTTCTGCAAATGAAACCTCTTATTTATAATTTTTAGGGGTTGGGTGGGGTGTGTGTCTCATTTTTTATGTAATGGGACTCATGGCTGTTTGAGAGATTGTTGCAAGGCTGCCATTTGAAAACCCTTTACAGGTGTTATTATGGTGAGCTGAACTTTGCTGTATTTGGTTGGTGTTAGCAGCTTTGTTCAGAGTTCCTAGTAGTAGATGGTTCTGTGTTACCAAAATAGATGGGTTTAAAATTCTGGATTATCATGGGTGGACCCATACAGTTAGTCTTAAGTTGACTTCACTTAGCTAGAATTACATGAAACTCATTTCTGTTGTGTGGCTCAAGCTGGAATCTGCATTGGAGCTGTTTTGCCCTGTGCTTCTTGCCTTCTGGTCCACTGAGAGATAAGCATGTTGTGTGTCTGTGTAAAACTCGCATTTTGAGGAATTGGTATGGGGCAGATTTGTCACTTCCCTTGAGTTTAAGTCGCTCTTGTGCAAGGAACCAAGAGAGGTGGTACCTGTGTGACTGTTTTGTTCCCTGTTACGATTGCTTTGAAGAGGTGGCTGAGTGGAGGACAGCAGGCTGCCTCCCTGTCCTGCTCTCCAGAGAGAGGACTTACTGCACGTGCTCTAAAGAAACAAGTGTGGAGTGGAGGAAGGAAGCGAGATCGGGAGAGCCCAGCAGAAGGCAGAAACTGAGTGCTTGCTGAGAAAGGGAAGGAAGAAACATGCCTCTGGACTTCCAAGGTGTTTTGCAAAGGCAGGTATTTGCAGTGGACCTAGGTGGAGCTGTGTAGAGTTTTCTGTAACTTTGTTTTCTGAAACAAACTTGTTGAGTTGCTGATTGGGAATAAGATGGAAAAAAAAGACATGGTTCATGGACACAGTGGGCAAGGGGAAGATTTGGTAACAACTGCCCTTTTGGCAGCACTTTCTCATACTGCATTTTGTTTGTTAACAGAAACAGTTACCTATTCTAGTGCCTCTTCAAAGGAAACCTTGGAGCTTAAGAGGTCCCTGTTCTTTTACAGGGAGGAAGGGAGGGAGCAACTCATTTTAGAAGAGGAGGTCTGGTCACTCCTGCTGCAGAGCTGTGGCCAGCTCAAGGTGCCTTCCTCTGTGGGACTACGGATGCTGTAGTTTTGAGCTTGTCACTGCATGGCTCCATGTTCATCACAAAGAGGAATGGGGTTGGGACGGGAGCTGGAGCAAGTTCACTGTATGACAGGAGCTCAGCAAAGCCACCTGGTTCTGGCTAGACAGCTCTGGCAGGCTGAAAAGAGCAGCAGTGGATATATCTGTGCTAAAGTCATCCTAAAGTCTGCCAAGAGTAGACAGGGCCTTCAAGAGAAAACTAAAATGTGTGCCCAAATACCTGTAAAAGTCTCTTGATTTGCTTATTTGAAGTCTGCACCCTTTCTCTGGGGTCTGTACCAACACTCAGATTTGTAAAATCTCGAGTTCAAAGGGATCATTTAATCATCTAGACAGATCTCTGTGAATCAGACTACTGGACTGCTGTCTTCAGGTCTGTGCCTTTTTGCTGGCTGGGGATGGCTTTCTAAAAGCCATCCAGTTTTAATTATGAGATTTCAGCAGTTGGAGGTGCCACAACTTTTATTAATAAAATAGGTGGCAGATGTTAGTAACTATCAAAATCTGTTCAAAATTGGACTACTTTCAAATCGGAGTTTGTCCGATTCCAGCCTGCAGGCAGATGCTCTTCCTAGTTGTTCCTCTCTTCCTGGGTGGCTTGGGTCATCTTCCTGTGAGGAGAAATGCTATAATCAGCTCTGGCTTTTGTCTTTCATGGGAAAAAGCACTGGAAATGCGAAAGCACTTCACTATATCAAATTTTAAATTGTATTATACATATATTACCAGCAGAAGTTTTATTCTTAATTCCAGATTGTTGTTGAGAATGTGCCTTTGTACTTCAAAAAGCCTTGATGGATATCTGCTGTATTTCTGTTCTTTTATTATATTGCCAGCTGAATATTGTACATTTTTTTCATCTTCCCCTCTAAAATGGATGTCAGATTAGTCAGTGTGCGGTTACATGAATCATTATATTTGCCCTTTTGATTACTGGTGAGTTTGTCTACTTTTCTGTAATTGCCTTGATTTTCATTAACATCAGTATGCTCAAGTTTTCTCCAGCCATCTGTTTACGGCTGGGTTTGTAACTGTGGCCTCCAGGTAGTATCCTGGAATGGGGACAGGAGGTGGGAAAAAGACTTCCAGCCAGACTAGAGACTTCCCTGTTTCAAAGGGGGAAGGAGAAGACACTCAGCTTATTGCCTGCACAGTCTTTGTGAGACTCCCCTCCACGTACACGCACCCAAGTGTTTTCCCAGAAGAGGAAGTAGTTGGGATTTTGGCTGTTATCTTAAGAGCTTAAAAGTGATGCCTATGGTGCAGAACAGCTGCACATACCAAACCGTAGCTGTCAGCCATCAGGCAGATCAGGTTAATGCTCCCCTTTTTTAACAGGGACCATTCACATGGGAGCAAGAATAACTTATAATTCTAAGAGCTGCTTCCAGAGAATGATAACTTTGCTGCTGCCAGTTCTTACGACACTCATTTTGACATTCCCAGTCACATCTTCGGTGCCTTTTTTTTCTTTCTTTATTTTTTTATATCTGAGAATTACTTTTCTGTCTCCCTTGTACCCATTTCCCTGACAGACTCCTCCAGATCTCTTATAAACGTGGAAATTGGAACTAATCCCGCTGTGATGGATCAGACTGTCCAGTTGGTATCATCTTTCTCTCTGTCCTGCAGTCTTTAAACCACAAATGTAATTTCTGTGTATTGTAGCAGTTTCCTACTGCCTGGTGATAACGTAAGAAAGTATGTGGAATGAGCATATGAATTAGAAATAGATAAAAATACACATTTTGGTAATTGTTTAGAAGAGGCAAGTGAGTGAGCAGTGCCCATAAGTGTGTTGGTGCCCTCTCAGCTGTCTGCCTCTCAGGCTTTTTGGTAGATGGGAATTTTGAGCAGGAAGTTACAGGGCAGCAGCTTCCTGAAGTGGGTTTTGAAAAGCATTTGATGCTTTGTGGAGGGCAGGGGTGCTCAGAGCTGAAACACAGAGGAGGAACTAACCTGAGTGTGAGCCTCTAAAGTTAGTGAGGAGCCCTGTAGCAGCCTGCAAGTGCTGAACGTGCTGCTGTGGAAGGATGCAGGTCTTCTCCCTGTGTCTCATGCATCTGTTTCTTGCCAGGGTTACTTGACCCAGTGCTGAAGTAGCTGCTTTTGAGTTATCTGGTACATGCATTTGTAGATAGTGGAGCTGTGTGCTTTCAAATTCCTGGGCAGTACAAATTTGATCCAAGTTCAGTGTGACCAGGTGATTTCATTTCTGTTGGATTAGCCAGAGAATGCAGAGAGGTGTTTGAGATGATCAGTGCTATGGCAGCCTTGATGTGATAGGTGCTGTGTAATCTGGCCTAAAAATAGACACAGGGATATCAGAAAGTCTTCTGGACAAAAGTTGCACTGGAAGTTTTCAGAACAGATTTGAATTGGTTGGAGAAAATGTGCATGGAGGTCATATTATGTGATGCAGCATGACTTAAGACCAGATTTACAGTTCTGTGAACCAACAGTTTTATTTTCTCCTCTTGCCCTTTGTTTCCATGCACCTGAAGCTGTGGGGTGTTGTGCCTGAGGAACCAGAGTGGGATGGTTCGGCCCTCACTCACTGCCTGCCTTAGCTGTAGCAAGGCAGTATTTCTTCCCTGCACAACATCACTATGGATTGAATCTCAAGACCTGGTTGTATGGTGCCTAGTGTGGGCATATAGCTGTGGTTAAGGGACCAATTTTTGAGCTGTGTTTGAGACTGATGAATGCTTAGGTGTCAGATAAATACTGAAAAGACACAACATTTACCCTGTAGCGAATTTTCAAACAACAGATTGATGCAACTGTGAAAGAGCTGGGGAGAGTAAACTCCATGTTAAAATGACACCTGACAGGCCATGGGAGGTTGTTGTTACTGGTTTTTCTTGAGCACTGCTTTGCTGCACTCTTGTACAGGGGGATGGCAACGTTCCTTGTACTGTACATGGGAATTTGATGCATTTTACTGCTGGACAGTTTCTCTAGACTCGCTGAATAACTCTAACATCGAGTAACCTGCTGAATTACAGGCAGCTTGGAACGATGTCCTGGGGAGATGGGATAACTGGATTTTGAGAATTCAATTATGTCGCACATTTCACAGAGTTTATGGCACTGGGCCAAGGCAGGAACGGTGCAGCCAGCTAACCTGACCTCTACAGTACTGCATGTGTCACCTGCGTGCTCTGTGTGTGGCCTTCCCTCCAGGTCTCCTGTGATAGGAAGACAAGTTTATACTGGATGTTTTGTTGCAAACAGTGGCTTTGAAACATGTATTTTCTTCCCTGTTTTAGTTACCCATCTGTTTGTGTTGTGTTGGCCTTTTAGGACCATCATGACATTGGGGTGCCCAGAGAGGTAAGCAGAACAGCTGTGTGGAGCAGACATGCCCCTGCTCTGCACCAGGCCCGTCCCAAAGGGCTTCTGTTTCACTTACTGCCTGTGTGCCTGACATGCCTCTATTTGATTTCTACCTGTCAGGGATCACTGGGGGTGAGGGGACTGCACTGTTGGTGTGTGACAGGACCTGTTCACTCCTGCTAGGGCTCTGTCCTCTTCCTGGAGATGCAGGTCATTTTTGAGCAGTTGCTGCCAGGTGCATCTGTTTCAGCCTGAACAAATTCAGAGAGAGGAAAGCTTTGGATATGACTTTTCTTTTTTCAGCTGATCAGATGAATAAATTGAACCTGGATCTGCATGGATGAGAGGGAAAGGGTGATCAGCTTCTTTCAGCAAGTTCGTGATTTTGAATCATGCTTGAATGGTTTTGAGTTGGCACCGAGGTGAAAATGGTGCTTTCAGGCATCTTCTGGCTGCAGAGCAAATTTAAATGCAGCAGAACTAATGCAGTGTGTGAGCACTGCCACCTGTAAGGAGTGGAGGAGTTCCTTGGCCAGTGGTGGCTCTGTAATTGGCCTGGTTATAGAAGTGGTGAGCACAGGGGAAGCTGCAGTAATGGATTTCACCTGCTGAACCCTACCAACGGCTTTGGAACCATATTCAGTGTTGAATCCCTGTCTTTGAATAAGTGAACCTTTTCCTTTAAATGATTTCAGTAAAATAATATGCTAAGGGTGGAACTGCAATTTTTTTTTTATTTGGGGAAAAGTGACATCCAGTCAAGAAATGTCTGCTGTTGTATTTACAGGTGACAAGAAGTACATTATGGGATCGACTGTTTCCACTGTTGATGCCACTGTCTTTGGACATCTGGCACAGGCAATGTGGACATTACCAGGGACTCGACCAGAGAGACTAATCAAAGGTAAGAAAACTTAAGTGATCTCTGATGAAAAGTTCTTGGTGGCATTTTCCATGTTTAAACTTGGAGTACCTTGGAAGGACATTTTGAAGACTGCAGTACTTCTTGCCTTTGATGTAGCATTTTTATCCTGTAATAATGTTTTCTCTTAAAATTCTTGTTTCCTCTTTAATGTTCTACACAGTAATTGTTTTTATTTCTGTACTTGATCTTTTCCCTGTGTAACATGGCAAAGGCTTAAAGCCTCTAAGGAATGAATGCTGGGTAAAGTATGAGAAGACAGAGGAACAGCCGTGAGCCAAATTCTGCCGAACTGAGTAGTTTCCTTGATAGTAGAACTGCAAGTGCTGTTGTCCCACTGAAATTACAGCCGTTGCTGTTAGTGAAGATGCTGGGCAAGGAAGAAATGAAGTCTGACTTTGGAGTCATTGTGTTTTTGCATTAATTGGAAACCAGCCTACCCCTCCCCTCCACAGAGGGTGGTTTTTTGCTTTTTTTCTCTTGTGGGGTGGTACAGATGTTAAAATATCTTTGCATCCCTTTTCAGAACAAAACTACACAGCATGAAAAAATGGGAAGAGCTAAGGAGGAAAAGGATGTGAAATAGTGTAAAAGGAATGAATCTGAATTGTAAATCTACTCTGTGCAAGAGAGCTCTGCTAAACCCACAATTAGGAGGCACAGACTCTTTTCCTCGAATGTTGAGCACTTGAGATGAGGACATAAGTATTGGCTATGCAGTTCTTCCCCTTGATGTCTGGGGAATCATGGATAAAATTCTGAAGGGCTCGTGGCTTTCTAGGAGGAATACTGTGCTTGTCGAATTAGTTTGTCTCTAATGAAAATAAATAGAAGATAATAGATGGAAATACCCAAGCAATGTGGTTGATTCTCTGTACCCATCCACCTACTCATGCTGTCGTGAGTACAGGTTTTACATACAGCTCCCCTTTAATACGCTGGGATTTCTTTCTTCTTTGAATTTTTCGACGATTTATTCTGTAAGCATACATGTGTGTATAAACATAAGGCATAAGGTACTAAGGCTGGGAGCAGTAGGAGCGAGCCAGTGACAGTGGAAAATGTGAATTTATGTTGCAGGCAACGCTGCCATCTGGTGGTGGAACCCCCAAATTCACTGTATTTAATACATGTATTGTGCATATATAGGATCAAATTCTGTCTTTAGGAACCATGTGTCTGCAATTAGGGAAAAGTTTTCCTACGAAAGCCTTACAGTATTAGTGTCTTTTCTTGATTTCTTTCTACAGAGATTGAATTTGGGATAGTTATTTTGCTATTTGTGTGAACATGCATTTGTGTTTATTCCTGTGTAACCTTTCTTGTTGTATGTGGGATAATAATATGTGTTTTAACTTACGTTAAAGTTACAAGCAGAGCTGCTCAGAGGATTGGTGGGATCTTGGAATTTTGAAACCTCTTTGGAAAGACACTGCACAACTTGTTTCCAAACACTGCTAATGTGTTTTCGCATCAGCAGGTGAGTTAGAGCATTATAGGCTAGGTATATTTACTGAAGTCTGTTGTGTTGTGTTGCAGGTGAACTGATTAACCTTGCTATGTACTGCGAAAGAATAAGGAGGAAATTTTGGCCAGAATGGCACCATGATGATGATAACACTCTGTATGAATCTGAGGAAAGCAGCGAAGCAAGCAAGACCTACTCCCCTTTGCAGGACTTCAGTTTTTATTCAAGGACAGAAACATTTGATGAGGAAGGGAACAGTATTTCCCAAACCCCTGACACAGATTACACTGGACACTCCCTCTTTGATTCGGATGTGGACATGGATGAGTACAGAGATCATGAACAATGCAAGTGATATGTACAAGTGTCTCCCATTGTGCAGATAAGCTGTTTCTTGGGATCAGTCTGATTTGTTTTCTCCTTCAGGTCAGGAAGATGTTTATACCACTTTGGAAGAGACCATTGTGCTTGACTCAGCTGTCACATACTGCTTGGACTATTTCAACCTTTTTTCATTTTGTGTAACAGTTCAGGTGGAACCGAGGTAAACACTTACGTAAAACACACATGGGCAAACTGGAGGTCTAGAGAGCAGCAGAACCTTTCAATTTACATTTTTGTTGATGTTCAAAACCAGATCCCCTATTCAAGTGGGATGGACTTCTAGGAAGTGGAACATTTGTCACAACTGGTTTGTGTTAATATCTTATATTTACAGGAGTGGGTTGAGGACAAAAATGGAAGAGGTATGAGTGGCACAGCTTTCTTTTGTGGAAGAAAATGATTGATGCTGTAGTGAAAAGGCCCTGGCAGTGTTGGTTGACTGCCATCTCACTATGAGCCAGTGGTGTGCTGAGGTGTATCAGATGCATGCAGCACCCTGGCCTGTATCAGCAATAGTGTGGCCAGCAGGACCAGGGCAGGGATTGTCCTCCTGTACTCGGCACTGGTGAGGCCACACCTCAAATTCTGTGTTCCATTTTGGGCTCCTCACTACAAGAAAGACACTGAGATGCTGGAGCATGTCCAACGAAGGACAATGAAGCTGGTGAAAGGAGCAGCAGCACAAGTCTTATGAAGAGTGACTGAGGGAGCTGGAGTTGTTTAGCCTGGAGAAAAGAAGGTTCAGGGGAGACCTTATTGCTCTCTATAGCTACCTGAAAAGAGGGTGTAGCAAGGCAGGGGTTGGTCTCTTCTCCCAGGTAACAAGCAATAGGATAAGAGGAAACAGCCTCAAGATGCGCCAGGGGAGGTTTGGATTGGATATTTGGAAAAACTTCACTGAAAGGGTTGTCAGGCATTGGAGCAGGTTGCCCAGTTACCATCTCTGGAGGTATTTAAAAGCCACATAGATGTGGCACTTGTGGACATTGTTTGGTGGTGGACTTGGCAGTGCTGGGTTAACAGTTGGACTTGATGGTCTCAAAGGTCTTTTCCAACCTAAAAAATTCAATGATTTGGCAACGTTTCAGGGGAATTCTATTTGATAGCTACCCATACTTCAGGTGCATGTATTACAGTGTATGCAGGAAAAAACTATTCCCAGTTCTTTTGGAGACAGTCAGGAGAGGCTGGAGGAAAACATATTCTTACAGAAGGGAGCTGGTTAGTGTTTCTTGTTCTTTGCAGAAGGTTGAAATCACTACTCTAGAATATTTTTATTCAGCAGGGAGATATCAGAGTTAACTCATCTGAAATGTGTGTTGGCAAAATTTTTTCTATGTTTTTGAATTATTACTTTGTTTTTTCTCCCTGCCTGTGGCTGCTTTCTGCTATTGCTAGGCAAGGCTAAAGAATTGGGATCTGTTGCTAAAAGCCTGGTATGTCTCAGCTTTGTGCTCTTTACCAACAGACATAGCAAACCCACAAAAGTTGCACAGCACTTTGAGGTATTAGTAGGTGTGGGATGCTGTGTAGCTGCAAGATGTTGGCCCAGGCAGTAAAATGCTTTCTAGCTACCTGGGAAGGTGCTGGGCACTGCGCTGGCTTGCAGTGCACAATCCCTACAGCTGATGCACGGGAGGAGTTGAGGTGGGACAGTTGTGTCAGCACTGCTGTCTGTGGGGGGATATTCAGGTACTGGAAGCATGACCAGCATTGATTTTAAGTCACCTTAGCTAGCACATTGTGAATCTGGGTCTCAGAACCATTGCACAGGTTCTGGCATGCTTCATGTTCATGTCTCCCTAAATGCAGGTTAGAGACCAGAATAAATCCATGGGATTTACTCACGACTTTGATGTTGAGCATGTGCGTCAGTGTTGCTTGGCCATGACTGGTTGGTTTTAGTACAGATAGAGCATATTGAACATACTGAATTGTTGTATTTGTAAACATGCTTGTAAAATTGGGTATTTGACTGCAGACTTCATTGGTGGCCTGTTTAAAAATATTTTAATTATGACTTTCTCAGTGATTTACAGTTAGATGAATCAGGATCCCTCAGCAGAATTTTTATTTGTTGGTTGTGCCATATGTTCTAGGAGCGGACAGGGCAGACAACTGCTTTAGGATGTTAATTGTTGTTAGTCTTAGTAAGTCTGGAGCTTGAAATAACTCCAGCATTCAAAGAACAGCTCGTTCTCTTGGATCCTGGAGTACATCTGCAGAGGAAAGCGCTTGCTCTGGGGAACCACGGAGCCAGCCGTGGCTTTGGAAGCAGGGACGTCTGTGTCTGCAGTGAGCTCCCAGGTCTGTTCGTGTGTGTGAGCCACTGCAGCGAGAGCTGACAAGTTTGGTGTGAATTTGCACCTGTTTCCTCAATTCCCTAGGCATGTCCTTGGAGCCATGTTCAGGTCAACGCTGTGGGCAAGTATCGTTTGCTAAGGGAACCAAAACTAAGAAGGAGGAAGATACACAATTACTTGAGACTCTTCTCAGGAAACTAAGCACAAGAATAGGGTACAAGAAGATAAGTCTTGGGCTTAAAAGTGCAGAGGTGATGGCCTGAAACGCCTTTGTAATTCCATGGCCAAATCAGGACAGATTTTTATCTGCAAAAATGTAGGTATTGATATTTTGAATTAAAAGGAATCTACATGAAAAAGATCCTCTTTAAAAACAGTAGTGTGTTGGACATTCTGGTGGAGATGTTCTTTCATTTACCCGTGCATGTTTGAAGGCTGTGCTTTCTCCATTTTTTCAGCATTGCGAGGTGTTCTTGCAGCAGATGAGTCCCAGACATTACAAGACCGGCCTGAATTCAGCAGACAGTATCACCTTTATAGTTTTGGTGGACTGACAGATTTGTCTGTGGCAGCGGCCCTTGAAAAGCGGGTTAACCAGAAGTCAGCAATGTCATTGTGCCTTCCCGTGTGCGTGTGGCTGGATCTGGATTTGTGTGGCCGCAGGCAGTGGCGGGGGCAGAGCCAGGAGATGCCAGCACGGTGCACAGCCGGCGTCCGCCACAGCATCGCTTGTCAGGCAGCACTCGGAGCTGCTGCCGTGGCAGGGAGAGCCCGTGCCACGGCACAGGGACCTGTGCCAGGGATGGAGGTGTTCTGCAGGGCAGTGATTACTTTCGCACCTGGCGTTCTTTGCTTTTGTTTCAATAACTGCTCTGCCTCAGCAGAGGCTGAACCTCCTCCTGGCCAGCCAGGTAATGGACATGCCCTTGGAGGGGGTGAAGAAGAGAGGATTACAAGGGATTGCAGAAGAGTGAGCAGCTTTTTGCTGTCAGCTGAGTTTTTCAGGGTTAATCAGTGAGATGAATGTATTTTGCAGCCCATCACATGCCTTTCCCTTTCTGAGGGACTACAGCTTACTTCAGAGGAGAGGTTGGTGGGGAGAAGTTAGTTGACTTTGTCCTCATGACAGCTACTCTCAATAAAGTTTGCGTTTCTAGTTCTGGCCATGTTTCAAACTACAGGTGAAATTAGGAAATGGCATCTCTTTAAGAATTTATAGGCATAGTATTTTGTTAAGGTTGGGTAGGAAATCCTTGGGTTTATTTGTCCCTTCCGGAAACAAATATTGATTCTTAGATCTCTTTGAAAGGATTTGATCCATGCCTTTTCTTTTGAAAGCTGGTCTTGTAATGTGTTGTGGTGAAACAAAAAAAAAATGTTTAAAAAATAACTTTTTTAACATCTATGAAAAAGTGTTCATTCATTTTGGTTTGCATGGGGAAAAAAAAGATACGTTTTCTTAAAAAGGGAAGAATTGTTTTTGACTTTCCAGATTTTTTTCTAAAAGAGCAGCATTTTCTTAGTCCTGCAATGTCTTTTTGGTTTGTTTTTTTTCCATTCCATCATATCTATTTTTAATGTTAGTGCTGAGGGGCTATGCAGAACTAAAAATAGAGAGCATCTTTATTTCCTTTTTGTTTTTTTTTTTCTTTTTCTTTTTTTCCTTTCTCACTGATCAAAATTGCAAGCAAGTCCTTTGCAGGGGTGCTGGAGGTCCTGGCAGTGCTGCTGATGGGGTTGAGGGTCATCAGGTGTCTCTGCAGCCATGAAACCTGGGACAGTTGTGGATTGCCAACTGCCCGGCAGGTGAGCTGGGACAGCAGCTTCTGTCTGCAGCTGGAAGGTGATGGATGCCATGGTGTCATGTCGGAGGTGACAGGGACCACCTAAGGTTTTTCCCCGGGTGTGGGTCCCACTACCACAGCCCACAGCCCACAGACACTCACTGTGGGGTGTTGTTAGGAAGGGTTCAGGGGCCCTTGACACAAGAGTCAGATGCCTGTTAGGTCTCTGAGAGCATCAGAGCTGCCAGCACCAAACTTGGTCCCAGCCATAGCCCCAGCCTGGTGTGGGGTGGATGGTGGTGCAAGGTACTGGCAGGAGGAAAGCTGTCTTGGAGCTCCACTGCACTGTCCAGCCCCTCTGGAATCAGGGCAGGGGAGCCCTTGGATGGTCGTTGGAGGAGGCAGTGGGTGGGAGAAGGGGAGGGTGGGGTACAGGGAGTTGCCAAGTGGTGGGTTGCTGCCGGAGGACTCGGGCCGCACCTGTGGCCTGGCTAATGCCACTGTTCAGTGGCCAGGTGGGACCCCTCCTCTGCTTACGAGCTGGAGCACGAATCCATATCCTGGTGAGGAGACAGCACTGTTCCTCCTGGTTACTTCACCTTAAATACTGCCAAAGGCGGAGTACTGCCTTTGTTTCCATGGTGCTGCTTTAAGAGAATGAATAATTGGTCTGCACCTCATTTGCCAAATGGGAGTTTAAAGCAAGCCCTGCATTTCCAGTGGAGTTAGATTTGAAGCAGTCTGTTGGGTTTTTTTTTCATGTGAATGGCAGTGTTTGACTGTGTGACACTCTGTCATGTCAGCAGGGATTTGTTTACCCCTGTCGGACTCATTGGCTCTGTCAGCAGAGCTCACTGTTACCGAGTGGGGGAAACAGGCGCTGGGACGTATAGGTCCTACAGAAATCCTGCAAATGTGGTGTTTGATTTAAAAACCAAACTGAACCTGATGTTTCAGATCTGGAGGACTGTTTCCATCCAATTATAGCACTGCAAGTAACACATTTTGATCTTTAAAACCTTGGCAATGTCCCTCCAGATCTATATTCTCTTTGAAAAAATACTGCCTGAAATATTTCTGCAGCAACAGTTCAGGCACAAATTTGCTTTTGTCAGTGATGTCTGCTCAAGTAATCATGACAGTTTCATACTGTTTTCCTTGAAAGGGCTGCATCTGTCAGATGCTAAGCCTTACAAAATATTGCCTGCTGGAAAAGTGTGTTATGTGCAGATTTATGCAGGGCAGCTCACCAAGTGAAATTTCTGTGGCAGGGGATGAATTCAAGTGGGTCTTGTCCTTAGATGTTTGAATAATAATTTGAATCTGTTTTCTGACAAGTAGCTGTTTGGCCTAACCCCCCTTCCCTCCCCAGATATTGCAAAATTATGATTTAGGCATGTGATACGAATAAAGCAAATTGCACTCTCTAAATACAGAATTAAGTTGGGTGCTGCAGTAGCTGGCATATGGAAATGGATACGCATAGCATAGGTGTGAGGTCAGTGGCTGTGCTCCCGAGGAGCACGCAGGTCGTGCTGTTTAATCCCATGGAACGAGAGGATTGGAGGTAGCTCTGAATGACTGCAGTGGCTTTCAGCAGTTGATCAGAGCTATGGGTATCCATGTACCCTGTGCCTTGGGTATTCCTCAGTGCTGGGTGGACATTTTGGTAGCTGTGGCTCTGATGAGGCCTGCTGTCATCCCATGCCCCTGCTGCAAAGTCCCCTGCATCCTGGTGATGAATGGCAAGAACAAGGATCTGTTTGGGTCTGACCCCGTTCCAGAGCATTGCAGTGAGCACAACTTTGAGCCTACTGGTGAATGTGGGCTGTTGTGTTCAGCTGGTGTCCTGTGGAGGGAAGGTGTTCCCCTGCACCCTGTGCGTTGCTGGCAGGAGGGTGGGTTTAATTTTCAGGCCAGTGACTCCAGTCTTTACAGTTTTGCCTTAGTGGAGAGAAGGGTTGCCACAGGAAACAGCTCTGTCTCAGTGGTTTGGGGCAATCCTCTCTTTGACGGCCATCGGGGAGGGCTTCTTCTGCATTCCTTCCCTTTGGAGGTCCTCCAGTGTGAAATAGTTCTCAGCAGAGGTTTCTGCAGCTCTCTGAGGAATTTGGAAAATTAAATGGTATGTCTGTGTACAGCACAGGAATGCCAGTCACTGAAAACACTGTGTGTCACTACAGTGCTAAACTCTTAGTACCACGTCCTGGTTGCACCACTCCCAGGTTTTTCAAGGCCAAGGACATCGCTGTGGGCATTTGGTCAGACTTCAGCATAAAAAGGAGTGTGGGATTTCATGTAACGATTTACATGTTCAGCTCAACAAGCTGAAGCTGAAACATACGCTTCCAAAAGGCATTCGACTTTTGCAGAACAAATAAAATCCTGCCCCACTTTGAAGTCATTGACAAAAGTGCCATTTGCTTCAGCGGTGCCAGAGTTTCCAACTGAGCTTCCAGCTGACCCTGAATTTACCACTTCTCTTATTCTTGTCTAATTATACTCAAATAAGAATTTGCTTTACTGGGGACAGTAAGGCAAGCAAAATGTGACTGTTGTTCTTTTTTAAGCTCCCTAAACAAAAAGTGCTTTTAAAAACTTCACTGGCCATGTTGATACTTTCACTGGGCACTATGATTGTACGTGTTCTTCCCTCACTTAGTTTGTTCTTACGACTTATCTTTCCTCAAATGTACAGGTTTTTATTTTTCAGGATACTTGAAGAATGCAAGTCC
This sequence comes from Atrichornis clamosus, assembly GCA_013400975.1. Lineage (NCBI taxonomy): Eukaryota > Metazoa > Chordata > Aves > Passeriformes > Menuridae > Atrichornis > Atrichornis clamosus. The sequence goes on along the minus strand of WBMZ01012041.1, from coordinate 141,124 downwards.
CAAAGACAAAGATGTGCAATCCAGCAAGATTAAAGTATACGTAGATGGGTATGAGGTGAGGGGTATATCCAGCTGGCTGCAGTGTACAAGGTTTAACTAACAAAGTGAAGCAACAAATTTCTAAATGGGGACTCTAATGCTGTAGCTGCATTATGTTGTTTGTCTATGAACTACATGAGACGTACGTTATTTTAGCACTGTTATTATTACTAGTTTATAAAGCCATATTTAAAATTGTACACTGAATTGTAACATAACTTTAAATTGTGCACTGTGTTGATCCATGTACATATATATGAAAATCTGTATATTTTGTCTTTATGCTGTATGTCATTGGTGTGTAAATTATAACTAATGGATCTAAAATACCTTTCTGGTTCATGTCCTTATTCTGTGTCTGTGCTTTCTGTAGAGCTGTGAACAGCTGAGTTACTCTCCTGAGAGCAGGGAGTGCATGAAACTTTAATGGCCAGTGAGTGAAACCCTCATGTCCCCAGGCAAATACTTTAGCTACTAGCATTGTTTGAATGGAGTAATTCTGTCACTGATCCCCTCTTCACTTGACACTGCAGGAAGGATTTCAGGGTGTAGCACAAGAGGAAGGACTGCCCATAGACTTGAGTGTGAGGAGGGGGTTTCTGCTTTCCTCTGTTTCGTGGCTACTGCTACCAGAGAGAAAGTAATCCTGAGAAGGCCACTCTGTCAGGAGTGCATAGGCTTTGCTCAGAGCACTGTGATGGTGAGATTCATTGTATTTTTGAAAATTTTCTGCAAGTGCAAGTCCTTGGCTGGGCTCACCATGCTGCCCTGGATGCAGCACAGGGGCTGTGTGACAGGAGACGTGACCTTGCTGGAATGAATACAGAGCAACAGTGTGCAGATAAAGGTACAAGACTATACACAGGTGCTTTCAGACCTCACAGAGGCTTCACATCAAATTCAGCTAAGTGATGGTGTCAGTGTTGCAGGTACACTTCACCTACATAAACAAATGGAAAAAAAAAGACAAGTCAGGCCCAACCCTGTAGTACCATTCTGAATAGATTTTTAGCTCCTTCCACTGCCTTTTAAGTTTTATTGCTGGTGAGGTTGTTTATAGACTTTTTCTTCGTGAAGGCTAGAAATGTCAAGGTATTTAATAAACTCAGAGGTCAGAAACATGCACCTAGATTTAAATACAGGACTCGAAACATGAAATAGTGCAAGCTCAGAAAAGCTGGCAGCCAAAGGGGAGAGTCTTGTCAAGGTCAGGTCTCTCTGTGCAAGTGAACTTCTACCTTGGTGAAATACTCACAAACTGTTTATCCCCAAAACTTTACATTGTGGCACGTAAGAAATATTCTGGATGTTACGTGGTAGCTCTGGGCCATGTGGGCACATGCAGCTGCTTACTGCAGCCGTGCCAGTGGGAATGGAGTCAATCACAGTAACTGTTGGTAAGCCTGATCCTTACTTCAGAGAGTGCTGCCAAAAAGGTGAGGGTCGGTGCCTGTGTTTCCCGTGTGAGGAGATGGAGGCAGTTGTGTGATCCCAGGACAGCACTCCTAAGGGAACTGCACAGATAAGTTATCTGAAAAGCCATTTAGCTATTGTCCAGATCCTGCGTGGCAATGTCCCTGCTCATTTCAGTGGGATTGAACTAGATGACCTGTAAAGGTCCATTCAATGCCAAAACATTCTAATATTGCTCATTTCCCAGTTAATTTGTTCTTCGCAGCTGATTGGAAGTCTCTGCCAGCTTTTTCCGCATGCTGATGTCTGCTGTGAGACTGGGGTTCCGTGGTGCAAGGTGGGTGCCCAGTTTCTCCTGGGAGACCTGCGGCATCTCTGTAGAGCTGGCTGGCAGAATCCAGGTGAGGCCTGAGACCAGGAGCAGCAGCTGGAGGCTGGACAGGCTATCTACAGCAGCTAAAATGATGGCTAAACAGCTGCGTTAAGGCTAACAAATCCTACCTCAAGGGAACTACTCTAAAGGGAAAATGAAAGAGTGATGGGGGTGTTGCAACTATTACTCAATGTTTATATTTCGGTATGGCCCAAATTATCTGGCCAGCATGAGTCCTTGCACACAGTGGCTCAGATTACAATGCAACGACTTCTTCAATGGCTCAGATTACCTACTGTGAGGTTTGCAATCTGAGCAAAAATGTGCAGCAAGAGAGGGAAGACAGTCTCTTGTTTCAGTGTTAGCTGTACATTTAGCCACATACATTTGATTTTATATTAAGACTTTCCTAAGCTTCTCTAGGTGCCTACATTGTTGCAATCCTTGAAGATCTGCTCCAAATGGTCCATGAAACCTTAGGGGCCCTCAGTGGGGCAGAAGTGTCTGCAGTTGGATGAGTTGAACTGCTCCCAGTTCTCTGTGGGGGACAGTGGAAAATGGGCGTGGTTCAGGAGTGTACCCTATGGTCAGACATAAAAATCAACTCCTCATCCCAGGCTGAATCTCACCCAAAAATGGCTGTGTCTTTACCTGAAAGCCCACTCATCACCTCTGCTTTTTCTGGGAAATGACGTACCATTTCAGACAGGGGAGGTTTTTAAAGGGAACTTCAGGCTTTAGCAGTGAGCACTCCATGGTTAGGAAATACCAGAGTTATATCACACAGTTTTAATGCCACCTCTTTTTGCATAAGTATGGAGTGCAGATTTCAATTCTTTCTTTCTCTTACTAGTGTTTTTCCGTAAGATCTCTGCCTCACCTGGTGCTGGGGGTAGAATCTGATTAATTAATGATGAGCTGGTGGGGATTACTTTTGAAGTGTGAACCTTAAGCCTCATTCACTGCACATGATTCAAGTCCTACAATGGAAGCAGGATGATTAATTTGCTCATGAACTTCTCTGTGGCAGTCATTACCATGGTTTCTGGGTGCTTCAAAAATACTAAGAAGTTGATAAATGCAGTAATAGACAAGACTAGAAAGATACAGTTGTCAAGAACCTTGAAACTAAGTGCAAGAAACTGGAATTTGATATAGGAAGAGCCAGTGGGTGGACTCAAAGAAGGAAGGGAAGACATAAGCAATAGACATCAAAGAGATTCTTAGCAGATGTACTTTATGTGGGTTAGAAGGTCTTAGAGAAGTGCTGAATACTCTAGGATGAAAGTTGAGGGTTTAAAATAAAGCCTTGTTTGTCAAAACAGGGAGGAAATTATTTAAAGGAGCAATGTGATACAGAAATAATAACATTTGGAGAGAGGAGGCATGGGCTGTCACCAGGCAGAAGCAGGTTTTCTTTTCCTTATGGTAGAATCTGTGTGTCTGAGGGGGGACTGACCTTACAGACAGCAGTGAAAGGAGCTGAGTTTTCTCTGCCTGGGGTGAGGGTCTTTGAGGTTAGGCCATGCTTCGCCATTGTTTCGAATGGGAGCCACCTGAAGCACAGCTGTTATCTAGTAAGCAGCTTTGATTTATCAACTACATCTACGCAGAGAAATTGCCGTAATTTCACATGCAGTGATTCACTGTGACAAAGAAGACCATAATTACTCGGGGTGCAAACTTCACCGCATGCTAATGCGGCTCTTGTCGCCGTGGCTTGTCGGCACTGTGAGTGCAGCGCCACAGAAATAGCCCATGGAGCAGGGAAAGGTGATTGCTCCCAGGAGGATCTGAGGTACTTGGAGGTAGAGCAGCCTGCTCGTGGTTGCGTGGGAGACCCAAGGCCGAACATAGGAAAGGTTGCCCCTACCCCAGCCTTTCTCTACGCCCAGCCCTATTTTTGGTCCCACTGCTGAAGATCATCAGTGATTCACTGTCACACAATGATTCAGAAGGGGAAAATGCGAAGGTTTGCTGGTGAAGAAAGCATCACTGTGAAAGCAGGTGGCTCCCAAATGTGTGCGTATTCTGATGAAGCAGGGGGTGAAATTTGTGCCTCCTCTCTCCTGAGTTGCTGTGCAAGTTGTGAACAGCCCATGCTTTTCCTCTTACAGCTCCAGAGAATTTTCCAGTAATATTTCAACTGTAAAGTACTGTTACACATTTTAAAGGTGGGACCGTAGCTACTCTGCCTGCCCAGGCTTATTGCTATCTGAATAGTAAATATTCTCCCAGCTATTTTCTGAAAGCCAATGGCAGCTCTGCTATTCCCATAAAATAATTTAAATATTACACTTACTTTGTCCTACGTGTCTTAAATGTGAGTTGGGAATTCATTGATGCTCATAACCAGCTACCAAAATCCTGCAGAATAACAAAGAACTGTAAAAGTGTGAGATGATACGAAGAATTTCTGGCTACTGTAACTATTGTTAGTTATTTGATTTCTGCTGAGGCCCAAAGAGGAGAACCGAAGAGGAGAAAAAAGCAACTCCATCTGATACACACCATTTATATAGCCATGGATACATTCGGAACCCACTTGGAACATCAGAGTGAATAGCAATCTTTTTGAAGCCTGCTTACTGAGGTGGTTCACAAAATCTAATCTCTCAGAAACGATGTTAAAGAAGTCTTCATTTTTTAATTGATATCCATGAAAATATTAGTACTTTTACAACAAGCCTAAAAATACGACAAACAAAAAATGAATGGTATGATTGTAAAACAAATCTCTCTGTAGTTTTGGAGCTGGTTAACAGGATGCATAAAAATCAAGTGCTTCATAATGATTTGCCTTGTCTATTATTATATATACATTTTAATCCATACATAGATTTTGGAGAGCCTTGGAAACATTCATTGCCTGAGCCTGATAGCATCAGGCAATGTCAGAAAGGACCGTGTACTTGGGTGTACTGGCTGGCAAATAGCCATGATTGGTGAGGGAGAAAGAGCAAGCATTTAAACAAATGGGATACACCAGCAGCTTTGAATAGGAGGGGGATAATAGGAGACAGGCAATCATTTTACACATGCAAACCTAATGGTTGTTACATGAAGCTTTAAAATTCTGCCTAGTGTCATTGTAAAGCTTCATGGGGAAGAAAGGAGATGGGATCCACAGGAGGGTGTCTCTCTCCATCTTATTTAACACTATGATACCTGACAATAGAGATCAAGTGGCTGCAGCAGGCAAGTTCCTGTTCATAAAGTCTGTATGAAGCAGCCTGCTTTATTGCAGTGATGGTTCAGGCTGTCTTGAAGCAGCTGCTACTGGCAAAGGGGCCAGCTAGATTTTGTGATAAACTTTTACCAGCCTAAAACTAGGCTCCAAAACTTGGTGGCATCTTGAAGGCTTCAGAATGAAGCTTCTATCAGATTACCTTAAAATTGAGCATTTCCCACGCTAATAAGGTGAGAAACTTCTGGATTTGCTGCTGACATTTAAGGTTTCTTTTTAGCATAAGAACTAAATGTTAGTAAATTCTGTGACAACTTTTACTTGCACAAATCTAAGTGCATACTTGTCTCATTGAATTGTAAGTCAGGAAGAGGTTCATTCATCATCTAAATTAAACAGTCCCTCAGCTCTACAGACAATCTTGTATTCTACTGGCTTTTGATGGCTGAGGAGATGGGAAGAGGGAAAAGAAACTGGCGTGAGGAAGGAAATGATAAATACAACACTTAATATTCAGGTAAACATGTTTATAAAATCATAATTTGTACAGCCCTTATTACAAATTAGAAATATTGGTGATTAAATTTCACAGTTACCAAAACATGGCAGAAATTACTCGAAGAAGACACAAGTCATTTATTTTGGGATGAATACTTCCCTGCAGCCTGGGATGGTGCTGCCCCCAGGGCAGCCTCTCCATACACTCTGTGCCACTCAATGAGGCAAAACAAGTTGAAGCAGAACGAGTCATCCTGCATCATTTCTGCTTGCAAATGTTATGAAAGTCTCCTGTTTCCATCCACATTCAAGGCCAAATGATGATTCAAAGTAAAAAAAAAAATTAGAGAAATGAGTTTGAGGCAGCCCTGGCCCAAGCAGCAGGCCCACACCATGCCCCTTATCTGATTCCATGCTGCTGGGAGGCACCAGGGCCAGTTATTAATTGCACATCCCAAACTCCTGTGCTAAGGTTAAAATGACAACTTAGGCGTCAATCACCCTGATTTTGATCTGGTATAACAATGCCCTGAATAAGGAAAGGCCCAACAAAGTCCCTGTTTAGCTGGTTTTTCATTCTCGCTCTGTGTGTAATCTCCCTCAAACAGAAGTGCTGTTTTTAACTGTAATCTAAGCCTATTTGCCCCTGTACCGGAGCTGAGGGTAGCTCATGTCATCAGACCACTGCTAACATAAGCAAACAAAGCTTTGTTAGGCAAGTAAATATTTTTTCTCTTTGACATGTGAATGAAATGAAATAGATATGAGTGATTGACTGACACCAGAGATGTCAGACCCCTTGGATGCCCCCCTCCTGGCCTAGTTTAGTCAGCATTTTGTTCCATATGTATTAAAAAATGTCATTAGTTTTTGTTTATCCAGAACTCTAAATGACAGAACGATGTTTGTAATTTAAAGTGCTGATCTTTCCCTCCTGTAACCTCCCATCCTAAGCAGGGTATAATCAGCCGGTTTAACATTCAAGCCAAGTGAATCAGGCCATGAACATTCAGCAACAAAATTACATAATCTAATGCAGACATACCATGCTTCTGAAACATGTAGTGCTCCCTACTTGGTGCTTCATCACTTAGCAGCCATATATGAGGAAGTAGAAATAAATCATCCGCTTTGCATTTACCAAAACATCACTGTGGAGGACTGAAGTCGGGCTTCTACCTTGTTTGCCTTCAGTTTGCTTCTGCTGTTCAGCCTCCTCCTGGCTGTTCTGACAAGTCTCCAGCAGAGCTGGCTGCTCCTGCACACAATGATGTGCATCCTCCTGTTCGTGCAGTCTGCCATCTCACTAGGAGAGGATCGAGTAGTGAAACTTTTGATCATAAATATTCCTATTTTCTTTCCTGGTGAAAATTGAAAGAGCCTCTGAAGAGATCTGCTGGAAGAAGCTTCAAAATAGACCCTGTCTTTCTTCAAGGGATTGCCCATGTGGCACTGCTGTTGATTTTAGTTATGTATTATTCCTAGAAGAGAGACATGAGATATCCTATCCAATCTTGCTGTATTTACACATCAGGGAAATGTACATAATTCTGTTGTTTGTGCCCCTTTCTTCTATTGCAGAATCCTTGTTGATGATCAGTTGCTGTCAGCTGCAGGGAAGTTCCCAGTTCTGTCCTGAATCATTCCTTTGCAAACACCTCTTCTGTGCTTGCCTTGATGGATACACAGCATTGCCAGCATACTCGGCTGACTCCTGGATCCCTCTGTGCTGACAAATCTGCCTCCTTAGTTTCTCTTGCTTCAGTTCCTAACCACCTACCCTTCCTTTTGTGGTGTTTGCATGTGGCTGTCCAAGTGTTCTCTGGCCACACCATGCTGTGCTGAAACAATGCCTCCAGGCTTTGCTGCATCTCACCAACTCAGTCATCTCTTCTGTGTTCTTGTGCAGAGGAAACCAGGGCCTGTCCTTCTCCCTCTGTGTAGGCTACTTACTGTGGAGCTGTATTTAAATAGAGAGACTTGTACATCCTCGAAAATTCCCTCTCCATCCCCTTGCCTAGGAGTTTCCTCACAGCAGCTCACAGGGTGGCTGCCGTGTTCTTGGGCCTCAGGGGCATCCCTTCACTGGATTCTCCTGCCACTTAATGGGGTGGGGACATCCACAGAAGAGATGCTGGCCCTTAATTATCACATCTGCAGTGACACCTGTCCTTCATTTGACCTTTGGCGTTCTCCTCTGTGGTGGCAGCACATCTTCCCATTATTTTCGTGGAAAGATGGTACACCTGTGTGGTGTCGGCAGTGTGGCAGTAATTTAGCCATTTGTAGATTACTGATGGGTGAAAGTGGGAAACAGCTTAGGCAAAGAGCATAAATTCTGAAAACTTTACTCAATTTTTTGATTTAGGATTGCTGAACATCTATAAAACCTCAGTTGTTTTATCTGTTGACAACAAATATGGCACTCGCCAAAAATGCAGCTGGATCAAAAGTCACAAGATAATTATTCCAACACACTCAACAATCCCAATCCTTCCCCTTTGGCAACAGCACAGGAAAATAAGTAAGACTTTGTAATTCCACCTGCACCTGATCCAGGAATTTTTCAGGGACTCTTGTATTGTATTAAGGAAAAATAAGGAGTTAATTTCTGAGAAGAATACTTTTATAGCAAGACTTTTGAATTCAATTTGTCACAAGAAAGCACTATTATAACTTTCTAAAAATTGTAGAGAACTATTAATACATTGTACCTTCTCGTGGTTTTTCAATTCAGTTGTACATGCAACATACCCTCTGCTATTTTTGACTACTATTCTACCACTATTTAAGTTAAAAATTATCTTTCAGCCAAAAGTCAAACATTAAGAGATGGGGAAAGACAACATAAAGACGATTTACTAATTTGGCAGATGTATTTGCACGGACTTGAAGATGAGGCCCTCCTTTGCTGCCAAGTGCTTTGGATGTGCTTTACACACAGCCACGGGAGGGCAGTGAATGACTTGGATATGCAGCTTCTTCCTAGTTTTTATCTATTTTTTAATCGTTTCGTTTCCCTTCCACCGAGCTCCTATCTTGTCAAGAAATAAAAATTTGACGCTGATGCGAGAAAGGGGATTTGATTTTCATTTCCCTCTGCGGGTTTGGCACATTTTCTTCATATTCTTGTTAGTTCAGCTTATCATCAGTGTGTGGAGAGCGTGTGATACCATCCCTGGTACTGCATGCAGGGCAAGAAGGGAGTGGGGGAAACGTGTTTGCACAACTCCCATGTTTGCACAACTTTCAAGGTCAGGACTTCCTTCCAAGAAAAAATGTAACAGAAAGCCCACAAACAGTTTAGTGGTTATCTGTGGAGCTCACAAGTTGTCCTAGGTGCAGTCTGAATTATTCCTTCTTCATTGAAGGAGCTGACCCACATTTCACACAGGCTTCAGCCAACAGTTTAATAAAATCATAGCTCTAGACGCTCCTCTGGTTTGCTAATAGGCTGGTGTCTCTTTTTGCCTTGGTGTTTTTGCTAAGTTAGCAAAGGGTGAAAGTTGTAATTATAATCAGAATTAAAAGTTTTGGGTAAAACCAAATGAAAACACATCTCCTCATGATCAGTGTTTGTGACCAGAGGGCCTCTAAGAACTAGAAATGTCAGGCCAAGGTCTCCAGACTGATGCTATATGTCGATCAAAGGTATAGAAGTTGGCAAATAGTCAGCATCAGAGGAAGTCCAGCCTAACAGCAAGCAGAAACAGCCACGTAGTGGCTGGACAAGTGCTCCATGGAGACCAAACACGAGTTTGACAGTTCGCAGCAGAAGTGATGTTTGAAACATTTGGAAGCAAGTTAGGGAGAACAAAGGCTGTTTCTGTGGCACACACAGTGTGGGGAGGAGAGGAGAGCATCCGCAGCCTGCCAAGGCGGTATGAAATATATGCCTGTGTCTCAGTATGCCAGAAGCTTCTGGGCTTTATTCCCAGAACTCCCACTGGCATGTATGACCTTGTGCTAGTCACCCACGCTTGCCATGCCTCAGTTTCCCTATTGCAAACTGGGGACAAGAGCACCTCTGAGCATCTGTCAAGGAGCCGATTTTGTAACTTTAAGATCCTAGGGAGAGGGTGTCTGTTTGGGTAGCATCAGCTCTCAAGCACTTTGGAGCTTTTGGACTTTTACAGCAGAGTAGCCAGTCTTTGTGCTGAGGCATTGCAGAAAAAGAAAGTCACAGCAGAGGCAAAACTTACATTTCCCTAAGTACAAGCTCTGCCAGCTTATGCTAGAAGAACCACTCTTAGTAGCTGATAAGGTGGGAGCTCTGTGACTTGTGCCAAACTAGTTTTGAGCCCATGTAGCGGACAGGGTATAGATATACTGGCCAGATGCATAACAGTAGGTTACTGACCCATCATTTCAGCTGCCTGCTTGGCTGGCCACCAGTCCCCAGTGCAAGGTTCAGCATGCCAACGCTGCCAGGATGGGATGTTCAAACGGCACTGGAAAAGCTACAGGAGCCTGACCTTAACCGTGAAGGGCAGATGGGAAGCCATGGGGTGACTGATGAAAATCTCAATTTGGCCAGCCTGATGCTTGCTGGGTCAGACTCCACATGCCCACTGTGAATGGATTGGACTTGCTGTGTAGGTACATGTGTGATTTATCTCTCAGTGGTTTCACACAGATTTACAAATCTGGTTTATTTTGCATGGAATTATGGCCTTCCAGATCTGCCTTGGGTTGCAACATATTTCTTTCCAATTAAGGTTTGGATCCAAAATCCAATCCATTTGGATTTTAAATCCAAGATTGCATGTAAACTTCAAGAAGCAGGATTTCTATGTACTTACACTCCTTTCACTATTCACCTATATCAAACTGAGCCTCCAGACTCATACCCACCAGTGGTGCATTAGCACAAATCCCTACACAGCCCATCAGTAACTTATTTTTGGTGGAAATAGGGAGAGCATTCCTGATATTAGGTCCTTGTTCCCTTTTCTAATTGGTTCTGTTCTCAATAGTCAGGGAAATAAGTTTCTTGACAGAAACATATCCTAATAAAATAGATTCTAGATTACTATTGTAACACAACAGGAAGTAATTCAGAGTCTGTATATGCAGAGACACTTATGTTACCTCCTCTGAGCAGCAAATGCAGCACATGGGCTGTGACCACTTTAACTCTTTCAAATATTGAACATTGCATACTGTCATCTGGTTCCTTGTAACCCACATTTCCCTTTTTTTTCTTCTTTTTTTTTTTAATACTTTTGATATCTGGAGCTTTTCCCAGCATCTCAACAACGAGTTCCAAAAACTCATCACCTTGCTGTGAGGTCTTGGCAGCCCACTTGGCCTTCAAGTTCTCTTTTTACAAAGTAGGAAAAATACTCTCCCATGTTTTCTTCTTCTGAGAAAAAATACACTGGAAACTGAGTTTCCCATGTCCTGAGATAAAGAGAGACATATGAATGCCAACAGTAGATATTTTTAACTTTTTTTGGTATTGAGTGTTGTTGCCTTGGGAGCAATGTGCAAGGACACAGACAAAAGCTACTGTGTGGAAGGCTGGAAACCTGCCTTGGTGCATACAGGTCCCACCTGGAACATAAGTACAAAGCTCCCATTGAAGGAGTACTGATGTTTCTCCTGTAAGAAACAGTTTTTGCTGGGTGGAAAGGGAATTATTACTTATGGCTGGTAGGCCTGTGTTAAGTGAAAGTGAAGGAAAGTGGTCCATAGAACTGACAAGTTGCTGCCAGAGCAGGATGTTAATTTTGACTTGCAGACCTAATACATAATGACCTTTAACCTTTTTCTATTTGAGTATGACCTGTAAATCATTGCATTACATACCACATTTTATCAACTATGTGAGGGCAGTCATCTGGGTTGTGGGAGATGATACTTCAAATTTCTCCTCTAATTCAAGCATGATCTGGACTCAAGTGTTTTCCACTGGCTTGCTCTGTGGTCAGGAGTGATGTGTTCCCAGTTCCTTCTGCTGAAGCTGCTCAGTTTTGCCTTAAGTGCTCTGTAGGCCCACAAATATGTTCAAAGCAGGAATGGGCTCTCCACGGTCACCAGCACAACAGCTCTAGGTTCAGGTGGAAGGCAAAGAAAATGGACTGCGGGTTCATGTCCAGCCTCACCTGCCCTCCCAAAACAGCATCCCCCACTGCCATTCTCTGAGAGACAGTGACAGCCTACAGCAACTACTGAGGATTTAAAGCACTGCTCACAACAGTGGAGCATTTCAGTTTGCCTCTCTGCTCTCCCAGAAGCAAAGCAATCCCCACGCCAATGCACCCCAACCTCCACCAGCGCCTTCAGCACAAGAGCACAAAGTTCTCCCTCTCATGACCTCCCTCTTCTTGGGAGATAGTTTTTGACAGTGATTCCACACAAGTGATTTAGTCTTTACCAAAAATGACTCCAAATGCAGCCTAAATTCAATGGAAATACTGAAAAAATGTTGATCTGAGTGAACCTGAAGGAAAATTTTGGTTCTGAGAGCTATTTCTGTTGCCTGTTGAGCTGAAAGCCAAATGCTTCTTCTCCCAGGCTACGCAGTGAAGTGGGTGGTGGAAGGGGAAAGAAGAACATGAGGTTACCAAGATCAGCTAGTCTTCACTAAGAGTTTTGAGACAAGTCTGGTTTTCTTGCTGTTGTTATTTTTAAGCCACTAAATAAACAAGAACTGTTAATGACATCAGTAATCCCTTGTGGACATATGTCTGGTCATTAACTTCTCTTATTTTCCTAAGAAAAGGCAACTGCATTACATTGTGTTGATGCTTTTTCAAGAAAATATCACTAGTAAATAATCCTCTTAAGGAAGTGCAAGTGGCTGGAGGCAATGCTTGGGGCTGAAAAACACAAAGTGGGCTCAAACCAAAACAACTGTTACTCTCCATGCTACTCTGCTGCTGGGCCGCCCTCAGAATACTAATACAAAGAGGTCTGGTCAGCCAGGCACCAGCTCACAAAACAAAAGGGTTTGACCACTTCTGATTGAAGAAAGCTATGTTTGATCAGTGAACACTGTCATATCTTATAAAGGGTAGGGGATAAATCAGCTAGCAGATAATTATAGTGTCAGAACAGTAGATCAAGTCCATCTATGCTGCATGCCAGTAGAATTCTGATATGTTTGACCAAATTTATTATTTTACCTGCTACATCAGTCCTGGTTCAACTTCCAGTGAACGTGGTGATAACTGTTTTCCAGTGGCCTTCAAAAGGCTTTTTGATTTGTTCTCAAACTTGATTGCGCTACGTAAGTAATTTTAACTGAGCAAATTTATATGGCCAATGAAAGCCATGACATGCCTTGCAGTCTCTTCTTTGTACCTGAAGAGGACTGTCCTTGTGCAGCAATAGGCCCTGCTGACTGTTACATCTTCCTCAACAGTCAGAGATGTATCCCAAGAGCCTGACAAGCTTTGCAGGGGGAAGATGCAGAGGGAGAGTAGAGGTGAAAAGGTTTTCAATTATCTTGACTTGATATTCATCACCAAGCCCATTCCAAGTCAGCTGGGCATTTAACCTTCTTATTTTTAAACAGCTTTGTTTATGCTTCCTGGTACTTAAACACTGTTGTTTGCGGGAGACAGGTCAGAGTCCCAGGCAAAGTTCTTAGTTTCTGGTGCTGGGAGACTCTTAAATTTTCATTTAGATATTTGGGCAGTCTCAGGTTCCTCTGGGCTATTTGTTCAGATGTGGTATATAAAGTTATCCTCATTACTTGTTCTCTTCCTCACCTTCATAGCATTCCCTTTCATTCTAAACAGAAAAACATCCTCATCCTCTAGATCTGATCCTGCTCTGTCAGATTCTTCTCTTACTGTGTAGTCAGTCCTTCATTGCATCTCTTAATTTTGGTTCAAAAGAACCAAACCTTGGTGAGGTCCATGCTTGTACTGCCCAGCTTGAAGGGTTGTCTCACCTTTAAATTTATTTCTTTGCTTATTGTGGGGGATTGGCCCTTGTTGGATACCAGATGCCCACTAAAGCTGCTTTATCACTCTCCTCTGCTGAACAGGGGAGAGAAAACAGAATGAAAGTGTTGTGGGACAAGATAAGGGCCGGGAGAGACCACTCAGTACTTAACATCATGGGCAAAACAGACTTGACTTGAGGAAATTAATTTAGTTTATTGCCCATCAAATCACATTGATTTGAGACAATGAGGAACAAACCCACATTTTAAAAATACTCTCCCACCCCTCCCTTCTCCCTGGGCTCAATTTTATTCCCAAATTCTCTACCTCCTCCCCACTGCCCAGCACAGGGGGATGGGGAGTGGGAGCTATGGACAGTTCATCACATGTTGTCTTTGCTGCTCCTTCCTTCTCAGGGGGAGGACTTCTCACACTTTTCCCCTGCTCCAGTGTGGGCTCCCCTCTCCATGGGTACACAGGTCCTGCCAGGAGGCTGCTCCAGCATGGGCGTCCCACAGGGTCACAGCCTCCTTCGGGTATCCACCTCCTCTGGTGCAGGGTCCTCCACAGGCTGCAGGTGGATCCCTGCTCCCCCTGGAACTCCTTGGGCTGCAGGGGCACAGCTGCCTCACCGTGCTCTGCACCAGGGGCTGCAGGGGAATCTCTGCTCCAGCGCCGGGAGCATCTCCTGCCCCTCTTTCTGCACTGACCTTGGTGTCTGCAGAGCTCTTTCTCTCACATGTTCTTGCTCCTCTTCTCCAGCTGCAGTTGCTGTGTGAGTTTCCCCCTTCCACCCACCCCGGCTTAAATCTGTTATCCCAGAGGCTCCACACCCATCTCTGATGGGCTTGGCGGTGGCCAGCAGTGAGTCTGTCTTGGAGCTGGCTGGCATTGGCTCCATTGGACATAGGGAAGCTTCTGGCAGCTTCTCACAGAAGCTGTAGCAAACCCCATACACTTGTCAAACTACACCCCCAGGAAGATGGGAGTGTGATACATGCAAATTCTAGGAAGAGTGTCAAAGACTTTAGTAAGTGTAGTTTAAGAGCACTTAACATTTTTTGTGATCTTTATGAGCCTGTTTGCCTTTATTTTTCTCTAATAGAATTCAGTGAACTTTTTTCCCCCCTCTTTTTCCTGTGCAGGGGAACTAAATTCACAAGGAAGTCTGCAAATTTATATGTTCAATTAATGCTTCCTTAAACCACGGGGTTATCAGGGCTGGGTGAGCTGCTGGGAGCCAAGAGCAGAGGCAGGAGGGTGTGCAGGAGACATGCCAGGACTGGGTGTTGGAATAGACCATTGCCTGCAGAGACTCTATGTTGTGTGGGAAGGCAGCTGCTGGAGCACAGCCTTGATCTGGCCGATGACATCTGATGGCAAGAGAAGCCCAGTGGCAACAAGCTGATGGGGTTGAGTTGTTGTATCTGCAGTGTAGGAGTGGATTTCTTTGTCTTGTTTTCTGCTTTTTATCATTCCCTGTCATTATCTCTAAAGTTCATATTGGACCCAACTGTTTTCCCTGTTCTTGGTCTATACAGACTTTTCACCAGAGCAGAATTTGAGCTGGACTCTTCAGCCCATGCACAGCTAAGAGTGAAGCTGGTGACACGGGCCATGAGAATTATGAGCTTGTTTCCCTGGTCTGATCACAGAGGGATAAACCAGACCTTATATATTATGAGGCAATTATATGAGCTAATGATCGAGTTTTCCTACTCAAATTGTAATAGCCATGCTTTTTAATTCCAGCGAGAACAAATCTGACACAGGCTCTGGCCAGGCCAATAATGATTGCCAGTTCCCGTTACACCTTTAAAAGTTGAATAATATATGTAGCACTTGCAGTGTTTTAGTGGCACTTAACATAGCCAAAGAGCTGAACAAGCAGTATTGCATTTCACACTCATTTCTGTCAAGCAGGTATTCACAACCACCAACCCCACTAGCCTCCCTGCAATGAAACTCAGGTATGAGGAGAGATGAGGGTGAGTTTTTAGCTCATGCACATCCTTGCAGTAATGCAGCTCTCTGTTTTCCATACTGGAGTGAGATTACATCCGTCTGCACCCAGTCACGTAAGTGTGCCTTCACGACTGCTCATGTTTCCCTTTCTTCTCTTTACTGTGGGTTTAATGGGGTATGGGGGAAAATCTTGCAGTTTTGTGTTTTGTTTTCTTCAGCTGTCTGCATGCAATTTTGATTCTTTGCAGTCCATGTAGGTACATGAGGTGTTAGGCTGACTCTTCCTGTGCTTTACAGCAGAAAGCAGAACTATGTATTTGCTGGAGTCTTCCGAACTAAAAAGGCAGGTGGCCAAGCTCATCTCTGGAGAAGTTGCTGCAAAGTCAGCTGCTGCAGGCTCCTGCTGTGCTCAGCATTTCCTTGGGTCCTTGGTGAACATCTGGGGTCACCATGCACTGGGATCACAATCTTTCCCTTCTCCCTCTTGCGGAAAGGAAGGTGGAATTAAACAGAAGGAAGACTGGATGAAGTACATCCAAACTAATTCAGCTGTCTTCAAGTTAGATGTCTAAACCAAATCAAGTTACCTCACTGCTCTTGGATGTCTACAGTGGAATGAGATCATGAAGGCACCCTTCAGAGTCCAATGTATAGAATAGGTATCTCTAGAGAGCATTTCATAACACCCTCAGACTGACATCTACAACAGATGGCAATGAATCACCTCTGCAGGCTTCTTTTTCTTCCTGTTCGTAATTAAAAAAACCACAAATCAACAAGACCAGGCTTTGCCATCTTTCCAGCCCTGAAAATTTGGGCAGACAGACCTTTTCGTCATGTAATAGGTTCCCATGTTTCATTCCTTCCAAAGTCTTGGTCTTTCCTTGTTACATAATTATATTGTGTCTTCTGACACTGTCCAGACTGCAGTTTTTTGTCTTAGAAGTGGGTCAGTGATACCATTTTACTGTTAAGATCTTTGGGACCAAGCATAATTGCATGTTTTTCTGTTGTATGTCTGTTTTTCAAATCAATTTGCACTCTGGAAGAGCTAGGCTGAAGACATACTATTATGGATAGCTTAATGCATTGACTGTGGTGTCTATGGTTATAAAACCGGAAAGAAAAAATCTTCCACCTACTGCAGAGGATTTGCCATATTCAGTCCTACTTATATCAGCTATGATATCTCTCTCTCTCTCCCCGCCTTTCTCCTCTAGTGGGAATATTAGCATAAAGTGTAACTTTACTTTAGCCTTAAAGCAAAAGAAACCAGACTTAAAATGTGTTTTTGGACCTTGTGCTTACAGAAAAAAAAATAAGTGACAAATTGAACTACTAGCTCAAGGCCCAAGTACCAGGAAGTATCACAACAATCATGTATTACTGATCCAGGGTGTAAACTTCTCCTTGTTTGGATGTAAATTTTCATGATGTACAGGGAGAGAAATCAACTTCTCTATTTTATACCAAGAAATAATGGAGAGTGGACATGTCAACTCAGGCTTAGAGCAGAGCTCACATAGGAAGTACAGGGGTGAAAACTAAGACCAGTAGGAAAATGTTCAATGACCTGAGAGATTATGCTGAAAAGTGGTGTTGACAATCAGGTTTTGAAAAGATGATTTATAAAAGAAAATAAACTACTTAATAGGTTGTGACATAGAAAGTGCTGGTTTCTGTTCGTAGCAAATACAAAGGAGCTTAAATCAGTTTAATGCAGTTCATAGGAAGGAGCAACTTAAGCTACTCATAAATATTGTTGGGGGTCTCAGTTCAGCGTAACTAAGAAAATAATCAAGATAGCCAGTGGAAGTGGCTGATCAAAATGCAGCTATAGGTGAAATGACTGGAAGGTGGGCTGTGCACGGAATGGAGCTGAATACAGAACACATTCCAGTCATAGCTGATGTGTCATGGAGAGTCAAATCATTACAGATGAGGAGATAAAAATCATAAAATATGAGAAGACGCAAATCATAAAATATGATGTCACCCAGAATTCTGGTCTAAGTTCTGCTTTCTTTGTCTCAAAAAAGAAGTGTGAAGCAGAAGCTGCCATCTCAGTAGCAGAGGTGGTTGTTAAAATAGAAGGTGCTTCCATCTGAGTTATGGTTGGAATGACTAAGACTGCTTAGCTTGGAAAGACGATAAGGAAGTGGGAACATATTGGCAGAATATATAACACTGAAAATGGAGAAAGTAAATAGATTTTATATTCTTTCTGGTAATACCAGCTGAAATGAATAGCTAAACTAGAACTCACTACTATTACTTAAAAACCAAAAACATGCTTTTGTAACACAGTACAAAATAAACATGTGAAGATCATGGCGGTTAGATATGACAGCGTTCCAAGTGATTAGCAGAATTAAAAGCAGGTTAGACTTTTACTATCAGGGCAGTTGCAGATAACTAAGAAGTCTACAGCCATATTAGATAGGATGAAAAATGCAAAAGGGATATAAACCTTTCTGCCTCAGTAAATACCGAAACCAGTCAAGAGACAGGGTTTAAACAGATATTTCCTCCATGTAGAGTCCCACATTCCAAGAGCAGATTTCTCCTTAATTATCTGTATGAAGACTTCTTGAATCTTCCTTCAAGCCATCTGTCACTGGACACTATCAAACTTTGGTTGTTTGACTATTCTATTTTTATGGTGGAGATTAGGGAAAACCTGATCAAAGCTTGTGAATGTGACAACTGTACTGCATTCAGGACCAAAATAGGTAAAACAGTTGCAGAAAATGTAGATTTCTTGTAAACCTGGTTGGAAACAAGCTTATTTAGGGGAGGGAGAAGAAGAGTTTTATAAACTACATATCCAAGAAAATCTAAGAGATTGGAAAAAAAGGAAAGAAGACATGATGCTGAAAAAAGAAAAGAGAACTCATTTTTTGGGCACAGTGTGGGCTGGAAAAGGTGTAGAACCAGGACTGTGGAAACAGAGCATTGTATACATGCCTGTAAATAAAAAAGATAGTTGACTGCATCATCAATTTTAACTACTCCTAATTGCTAGAATATAGGCTAATTTATCAGGACAAAGAAGTAACTTTTGTTCTCCTCGTTCCTATTGTCTCTAACTTCAGCATGTGTATACTAAGCTTTTCCAAACCTACATTGAATAATGTTTATTTAATTTTTTGTTTTCAAATTCTGTATTTTTTTCCAGGGCAAAGAGCTGTGCAGGCATTTGTTGTAGGGTCTTTCAGATTTTTTAAAAGGTACCTTGCTGATAGTGTTAAAGATGACAAGGATGGTGAAACGTGTTCTGCATATGGATCAAGGGGGAATTAGCAATGGTTCACCACTCCTGTGAGAGTTCATTCGGCTGTCGCAGACTGGCCCATGAGAATATTTCTGGAGAGATGAACTTTATCTAATAATAAAAAGTCCACTGACCTGCTCTCATGTCACAATTCCTATAGCATGAATAATTGCACCCTCCTGTATAATTGGCAACATTAAGAATGCTAAGTGAAATAATTAGGAAAGACTCAGATTTCACGAGCACACCACGCTCTTACTTTGAGGATTTCATTCATAGCTCTTCCCCTCTACTGGATAGTCACTGCTCAGCAGCACTTCTGCTGGGAGATGTGGGCAAGCATCTGCCTCGGCAGCTCCTGCCAGCCTGACTCTGGCAGAGTGTCAGCAGGGCCCCAGGATAACGCATGGCATCTTCAGCCTATCTGGCCTTCAGCGTTCCAGCAAATGTGTGGTGAGATGCAGTCCATGGCATGGAGTTTTGCAGCAGGTGCCTCTGGTGTCTGGAACTGGGGTTTTCCAGGGCTGGAGATAGCAGTGTGCTCCCAGACACCACATAACAAATCATTCAGTAATGGCAAGGTCCTGGTTTCACAAATTAATGAAGATTGATCCTTCCCTCCCAGATTCCTTAAAAAAAGTGACAGTATCGTATTTATGGGAGAGCAGCCATTTGAAACTTACTGAGAGTAAGGACACAGCTCTGTGTCGGGTCACGTAGAGTTGATGGGAGCGTGCCATCTCTGCTGGGTCAGTCTGAAACCAAAGGAGAAAAATCCCTCACCATCTGGCAGGAAGCAGCTGGTACCCAGGGTAGTTTAAGATATTTTTGCTGGTTGCAAGGCAAGGCAGAGCTTGCCACAAAACACTGCATGAAGTTCCCAGACAACCCCAGGGAAAAACTCCAGCGATGTGTTGCAGCTTTGACTGGGACTGATCTGTGCAGATAACGGGTTTGATAATCATCCACTGCCTTAACACAGAAAAACAAACCAGAGGAGAAGGAAACCCACATAAAGATGGGAAATACGTGTGAGGACCACAAGGCTCAGCACTTGGGCCACACTTGCCCCCTGGAGGGAAGCGTCCTAGCTCACCTACTGGTTAGGGTGAGGAAAAGTTCCTCTCCCAGGATCCCTTGCACACCTATGCAAATGTACCCCAGTTCAGTTCTCTTATTGGCCCATTGGCCTCCCTGCCCCTTTTCTCCTTTATATGTGTTCCTTGCCAGACCTTCTCTTCTTCCTGCTCCCCCATTGGTCCTTACCCTGTAGTCCCTCCCTTGGGGTTCCTTCATTGATCCCCTGGCCCTCCCATCACCCCTATACCACCCCTGCGCCCTCACCCCATTGGCCCTGATGCTCTCTCTGCCCCCATATTTAACCTCGAGCCCTGCCTGCTCTCCCTGTCTTCTCCTCTGGACTTTTCACGTGACTGCTGGCAATAAAGCCCTCCCTGCAGAACCCACGAGAAGACCTCTCCCTCATTCCTTTGTCATCGGCTGGCTTGAGAAGATCCTGCGAGTGTGTGTGTGTGCGTGTGAGAGTGCGTTTCAGGGAAGTGGCCTCCAGAGCGATCCTGACTCAGCTGGAGGTGCTTTCAGAAGGTTGCGGCTCCCACCTTGCCCCAGCCGCAACAAATATGAAGTGCTGACATTTAACTTGGAATTAGGTGAGTGTGAAATGTGCTATGGCGATTCTTATGTCACATGTTGGGGTGGACATCTGGCATAATGAATCATACGATGGATGCAGTGAAGTTCACGGATCATGTAAGGGCTGTGTCTCAAAACTTGCCAGATCACGGACTGGGGCAGCAGGACCCTGTAGGAGATGCACTCCTGGTGCCCAGTGCTGGTGCCACATCTGCCCAGCACCCGTGTGTGACTGGTAGGGAGGGGATGACACAGAGTGGGGACTGGGAGAGATGGTGCTCCAACTTCTTGCGGCAAAGCGGAAGTAAGGTGACACTAGCTGAATAGGTCTCATGGGAAACACCTGACACTCCCTCTGCTAGGAAAAATCATGTGAGAAAACTTGAAATTATACAGTCAAAGCATAATCTATGGAGACAAAAAGGGGGGCAAAAGGAAGAGCTGGGTTATTTCTGGAGAAACATCAGAACCAGTAGTCAAACCAACGCCTTGTGAACACAGAAGATAAAGAAATGGTTAGGCTTCTGAAGAACAGATGATCTTGTCAAGATCCTGCATTGCCACAGATTTGTGATCTTTGCTGCTCGACAGCTGACCTCTTATTATGTGACACCATTTGGAGAAAGCCAGGGGAACGAGTGACAGCAGACAGTTGTCCTCAGGTCCAGTTCTGGTGTATCTTTTCTAGCATATTGTCCCTGAGACTTACCTTTTATGTGGGTCTCCTAAACACATGTGTAATTCACACATAGTATCCATTTCTCCTAGACCCCTTTCCTGATCCACTCGATAATGCCCACAATCCCAGTTCTCAGCACAGCCTCCATGTTATACCAGTTTACATCCGCAGCTCATTCAGCCTTAAATTCTGACGTGCACCAGTGGTTTCACTGGTGCCCCACTATGTGCTAGCTTTAGCCTGGGACTTGCTTTCACAGGCTTTGGGAAAGAGGTGTGAAGACAGGATGGAGCAGACAAACAAATGTGTCAGAACAGGTCTGAAATGGGGACTAACACCGTGATTTTGTGCAGATTGCTAAACTGCAGCTATCACTAGTCCGTACCCTTCTTCAGAGCATCTACTGTGAAAATACTGGAAACCAGGTCCCAGCCACTCTTCGTTATGCCAGCTATTCCTGCAAGCCAGTCTAAATACAGATGTCTTTTTCCCTTATGTTCATTAGTTTCCATACATCAACATAAGCAATAATAAAGATTAAGGGGCAAAAATTTTTCTAGTGCTATAAAATATAAGGGGAAGGTAAATTAATATAAAGAGGGTGTTCCAAGGCATGAAGGCAACAGGCTGCCTGCTGGGAAAGGAGGAAATAAGTGCCGCTACAGATGAAGATTTATAGAGAGATTTCTAAATGTGCTCAGCTGAAGCCATTTCAGAAAGAGGATGGATCCAGTCTCTTAAGATAGGTTTTAAGCTGGATTCTGCCTGTCTTAACACTCTTTTATTTTGGCAATTATAACATTTGTGTTTAACCGCACTTCTCAAACTTCATGTATTTGGAAGAGTTTGTACTATCACTTAGTATGGCTGACTCAGAACTAGGAACAGCTTATGTAATGAGATTATGGAGAGAGGTATTTAACATTTTTGTCACATTCTTTTCAAAATGTCACACGGACAAATAGTTTCTGCATTATTGTTTCTACCTGCCGTAGTTCTTGCAAAATCATTGTGCCCTACATCTTTTTTGATTTTGCCATTCTTACATGGAATAGAGACCAGAATGTTGGGAGCCACATAATACTAAATGATGACTTAGCACGTGTTTACACCAGTTATTTGCTTTTTACACAGTAGTAATATAGACTAATTGCTACTTCCAGTAGTAGCAGACAATTATGATTAATACACAGTGAGCTCATAATCAATTAATTTTGATTATGCTTTACTAATGATAAGCTAATGTGCAACTCGTCAATAAAAATTAAAGGTGTGCTGGACACTCAAACCATCATAAATTTGCAAATATTTGGAGCGTATGGCTGGGGCTACCTTGCCTTACGATCTAATGGAAATGCATAACACTTCTGCATGGCCAGCTCTGGCTGTACAGAGAAAATTACTGTTTCACTGTGCCTGGGGCTGTCAGGTAGCCTGGAAGAGTGGAGCTCAATGGTGCACAAAGGACTCATAAAGAAGGATTGCAGAATGAAGAAACTGGTGCTTGGTGGATGGGACTGGCTGAAAACTTTCCTTCCAATCTGTTTTCTTCAAACGGGAAACTGGCAATTTGATAGAAGAAAAGTAATTTTCCTAGAAACTGTTTCTTGCAAAACAGAAACTATAAACTGCTGCTCTCTTGGCAGGAAAAAAAAAGGTTTCTAGATTCTCAGCAAAATTTCAAACTTCTGGAACAAAAGCTCCCACTGTCTAGTCAGCTCCCCATGGGCCTGTCCCTCCTGACTCCTGAAATCGCTCCACAGTAGGTCAAGCAGGACACTTTAGGAAAGGTCATGTTTTTCAGATGCCCTCTTTCATCTAGATGTAAGATGCAAAGCCTGACAAGTTTTGCTTCCATATCACTTTTTTTGCCATGTCACACTTATGCCTGGGTCAAATGCTGCCTGCTTAAGTTATTAGCATTGTAAACTCTTATTATGTTTAGCATGCACTTCATATGTCATTGGCCTCCAGCTGTTGGTGCTAGTGTAGGAGAAGATGACTTGACCCTAGGTGGAGAGGAGGGGCGTTCCGGGAGACCCTTGGAGTGAGGCAGCCTGGGAATCTGTCCAAGGGCATGCATGTGTAAAGAGCAGCTGTGAAAGGTAGGATTGCACACAGAGCCATGCCCTATCACTCAGATTAGCAATTTCCTTATCGTGTCACACTTTTCTACAGTATCAATCGAGCCCACGTTTGACATGGTAGTGTAAGCTAGCCATTAATGCATTAGCTGCTGTGTGACACCAGGACCTCCGAGCCATACCCGACAGCGTGGTGCATGAAGAGCTAACAGCCAACCCAACCAGGGTGCCTCATGTTCAGAACTCAAGGGAGGGACACATTTCACTTCTAGAAAAGTAGTACTGAGGGCAGGCCATTGCTCTAAAGGGAAAGGAGTTCGGCTGCCTCAGTGGTTGCAGAACGGCCAAGACTTTTTAATGTGGAAGAGATGTTCCTTCACTCACCTGGAAATCATTGCAGCTGGAAATCATTGCAGACTATGGAGAAGGAATTTTTGAAGGAGGGATGCTACATGGAAAGACCAGGAAAACACAGTTCCAAGGGGTACCTTAACAAACAGAAAACAAATGCATCCCAGAAGTTAGAAGGAAAGGAGAGAGGGAAGTGATGGACTGCAGAAGAGACATGAGATGCTAAATGACTTAGGTCATGGCAAGGTGACAAATTTGTGTTTGTAAGAGTGGGAAAAAAGGGCAGGGGAGGGAAAGCAGGTAGGACAATAGTAAGGCGATACGAGGCCCTTTCACTCCAAGTTTCCCTTGAGCACTGAGCTAGAGAAGTTATTCTTTTCTGTTGTCAGTAGCACCATTGCACGGTTTTCAGCAGCAAAATGAGTGCTGGAGCTC
This sequence comes from Atrichornis clamosus, assembly GCA_013400975.1. Lineage (NCBI taxonomy): Eukaryota > Metazoa > Chordata > Aves > Passeriformes > Menuridae > Atrichornis > Atrichornis clamosus. The sequence continues at coordinate 117,275 of WBMZ01012041.1, read as the reverse complement.
TCCCTGGAGTGGGCCTCTTTGCAGTAGAGGATGGCCCTTTGTATAGAGTTCAGCTGGATTGTAAGGTATTTTGAGGGATTTTCAGGAGTACAGCCCAGAATCCATAGGGAATGGAAGAGGGAAGCATTTCTGTCACAAGTAAGACACCATGGCTTTACAACTATGGGACCTATGGCAGTCAGGAAAAGAGACAAGTCTCGTGTACTTCCTGATGCTAAATCAGGCCCATAGGTGACATGCTAGGGGTACTTTAGCACTAGCTTCATTTCTGTCTCTTTCAGTTTGGTGGACTGTATGTTTCAGAGTGTTTTTATAACTTTGCTATTAAGAGTGTAGCCATGACATAATAACCAGGAGGCAGAAAGTGGCTCTTACGGGGAAACTTTTAAGATCATTCCTTTCTGAAGTGGGAGAACAGAAAGTCGCTGAATGCATGTTGTGTGTCACACAAATTTGGATAAAAGGTTGCACCTGAAAGACTCAATAGCATTTCTTACACATATATAACTATATATGTATGCATTCATGACTCACATATGCGTGCACATGAATTTTCTTAGGATTATTTTTTCTAGTGAAAAAACCTACCCATGCTGACAGCATCCTATAAATGAAATCTGTTAAAACCAGAGATGGATCAAGATTGGAAATGCCCAAGGGCCAGAATGACTTGGGACAGAAGTGCCACCTGTAATCTGCACTGGACTTTGCCTTTCAGGGAAGAAGTGGTTCCCAGTCTCCAGAAGAGACTGTACTTCTCCTAGACTCTGGGGAGGGTGAGACATAGCGCTATCTGGGTTTGTGCCCCCCTTTCATTGCTAATTGTGTGAATGCAGAGTTTTGAACCCAACTAAGCACCACTGTGTTTCAGGTTACACAATACAGCAGAATGGGATGCGATTGAAAAGGCTACAGATAAAATCAAATGGGAGGGAAGGATGAGAACACATCCTTTCTTCTAGTCATGACTATTTTGTTGTGTCTGTTATCTAACCCTGTAATTAGGATGGCATTCAGAAAATGTGAACAAAGTTGGTATTCTTTTCATAACCCCCAAATCTTTGCATTGCTGCATGAAACTTTTGGCTTCAGCTTTTCCCTGTTCATTAACCATGCCAAAATTTTTAATCTAACACCACTGTTAAAGAGTGGCAGGCTTCCAGGGAAATATATCAGCCAGGCTTATTAATTTCATGCCAAGTGCTGGAGGCGTGAATGTAGAGAACGCTGTTTGAGTTTGGATAATAGGAATCAGGCAGCTTAAAGGCAGGGGATAAAGATCAGGAGCCCCGTGTCTCAAGAGGAGGAGCAGGTGCAGGCTGCAAGCAAGGCCTTCAGGCCCAAAGGGGCAGCCAGTGCTTAAAACAATCTGCGGTGCCTTTACCCCCTCCCTTTTTTTTTTTAATTTGGCATGTGCCTCTCACAGCTTAACAGACCGCTGCTCCACAAAGAGTGGTAAACAGAGAAAGGGAAATTAAAAAGGGAAGTCCCATGATAGACAAAAACAAATTAGGGCAAACAAATTACACAGAGTCAACAAATAAACAAGGGAACATCTGTGAATATATTTCTTGGATTTTCTGATTCTGAAAGCAACCTGAGAAACAGTGGAGGGATGTATAAAATTTAATCGGGGAACCAAGCCTCCTCTCCTCTCCCCCAGCCCTGTCTTCCCTGGGAAGGTTGAGTTGCATCAGAGGATACCTGTGCTGTCACTGGGGACCTCACTGCCAAGGCACTTCTCGTTGCCTCCCTGACCCCATCCCAGTCCCTGTCCTGCTCCCGTCCTGCTGCTTCCACCAGCGCCAGCTCCCCTGAGAGCACCAGCAGAAGCCAAGGCAGCCTCTGATGGCCGTGAGGCTGCAGCCACATCAGCACACGAGTGGCTTCCCTTTCCCTGATGCGTTCCCCAGACACTCAGTCTGGCTCTGCAACCCAGGAGTCAATATTTGGTTCTCCAGCTCTTTGATATACCACTTGTTATATCCATATATAAATATATGGATATATGAATACATCTAAATGGAAATATAAATGTAATTGTATATATAGTACATACATATGTGCTTTTATATACAGATATATAAAAAGATTAATGGATATGGAGATAAAGACACAGACTCTAAACATTTTAGGGTGTTTCTTCTGGGAGGTTTTGCTGGGATGCCTCAGGATCTGAGAACATGTAATTATAAACCTGCATTTGAGTAGAAATTATTTGACAAGCTGTTCACAGATCAATCTGAAGAATCAAAAAACCAGTCCTTAAACAGCTGTATTTGCCTTTTATGCACACACTGTTAGAAGAAGACACCACTGGTTGTGGGGATGTATGGAAAAGGAGACAGAAGAACCAACTGTTTGTTTTGGCTTCTAGAAATTTATAGATTTTTTTCCTTTCGGAAAGTTCACATAAAGGGTCTGAAATCAGAAATCCATGTGAGGAGCACTGACCTCGGAGTTAACCCAAGAGCCCAATCCAAGTATTTCCTTTCTCTCTGGATCTTCACATGGCTCTAAATAATTTTCTTTCCCTCAGTTATATCTATTACACTAAAAGATGCTTTCAAAAGAAATTATTGTGTGGATAAGCATTTGGAAGAGATATATCAATGCTGTCCATGTTTTCTACGCAGCCTTTAATTTACCCCCTGCATAACAAGTTTTAGTCATAGCATTGCGCAATATTTTCCCCACAGAGTTGTGGCCTTATTCTGTACATGGGAGGGACAATATTTATCTAAGAGGCAACTGTTCAGCACTTTGTTTCTGACTTAGTCTGTGTGTAGTCTCTGCCCACTATTCAAACTTGGCTCGGCAGGCAGAAGTTAAGTTTTGTGAAGTTTTTCTGTATTTTCCAACACCATGGTTTTGAGGTGCTTCAGAAACCTTGTTGTTTTCATGGCTCTCCAGTGAGGGTGGTGATGGTGACAGTGCTATTTTTGTCTTACAGATGAGAAGTGGAGGCAAGGAGGAGCTGCTGGTAGGCTTCTTTCAGGTGATCAGTTTGAAATGTGTCGGACCTGGGCTTTATGGTCCCCAAATATTTGTGTTTATATTTAAGCATATATCTGTAAAGCACAGTTACTCTTGACACATCTTTTCATGTGACTCTCTCCCTACAACTTAGTTTCTGTTCCCCTCAGCTTTTGTTTCAGCCCATTTTCCTATTTTGTTACTTATAGCCAAATATTTCCTTAGCCCTTGGACATCACATAAAGCACAGGAAAAATCAGTCTGATCTTACTATAGACCCCAGTTGCAACACTGAAGAAAGCCCCCATGTGGTCCCGTGCAGCATCAGGTCCTACAAGTGGGAAATTCCTCCAAAACAGTAGTCATTTCAGGTGAGTAAGCCATAGCAGCAGCCTTGGGCAGTGACAGCTGGGTGGGCACCTCCCAGTCGCTCCTTTCACTTTTGATGTAAATAATATCAATTAAAGCGGTCTAGCTGACTAACAAAAAGTAACTTCAGTGAAAAAGAAGATCTTCCTTATTTCTGGTAATTTTAGACTCATAGAATATCCGAGGTTGGATGGGACCTTTAGTATCATCAAATCCAACAATTAACTCAGCACTGTCAAGTCCACCACTAAACCATGTTCCCAGGTGCCACATCTACATTTTTTTAAATACCTCCAGGGATGGTGATTCCACCACTTCCCTAGGCAGTCTGTTTCAATGCTTGACAACCGTTTCCATGGAGAAATTTTTCCTGCTCCCCAATCTAAACCTCCCCTTGGTGGAAGCTGAGGCCATTTCCTCTTGTCCTGTCACTTGTTACCTGGGAGGACACCAACCCCCACCTGGCTCCACCCTCCTTTCAGGTACTTGTAGAGAGCAATAAGGTCACCCCTGAGCCTCCTTTTGTCCAGGCTAAACAACCCCAGCTCCTTCAGTTGCTCCTCACAGGACTTGTGCTCCAGACCCTTCATCAGCTTCCTCGCCCTTCTCTGGACATGCTCCAGCTCCGTACAGTGAGGAGCCCAAAACTGAGCACAGGATTCAAGGTGTGGCCTCACCAGTGCTCAATACAGAGGGACTTAAAGGGAGCAGATAACTGCCCTAGTCCTGCTGGTCACACTGGGCTTAATACAAGCCATGAGCAGCCAGTGTCACCAGGAAGTGCTGTGGGAGACAGTATCAAAGGCATTACTGAAGTCCAGTAGACAACAACAACAGCCTTCCTCTCTTCCACTCAGTGGGTGACCTTGTCATAGAAGGAGCTCAGGTTGGACAAGCAGGACCTGCCTTTCCTAAACCCATGCTGGCTGGGTTTGGCCATGACATGTTATGGCATTCAAGACGATTTGCTCCATGACCTCCCCCAGCACTGAGGTCCAGCTGACAGGGCTGCAGTTCCCTGGATCCTCCATCTGACCCTTCTTGTAGATGGGCCAATCTCCAGTCAATCGGGACCTCCCCGGTTAGTCAGAACTGCTGGTAAATGATGGAAAGTGGCTTGGTGAGCACAAGCTCCCTCAGTACCCTTGGGTGAATCTCATCCAGACCCACAGACTTGTGTGGGATGTATCTGCAATTATATTAATTGTTCAGCAGGGCATTTGAAAGCATCCAAAAGTGTTAGGATTAAAACAATAAAAGATAAATAAATTCAAGACAAGCCAAAATCTGAAGCAGAAAGCACAGGGCATGGGCAGAGGAAAGTTCCTGCCTTACAGACTGGTGCTGGAACTTTCCCCATAGATTTGGACGCTTAGCTGCTCAACTTTCAAGAATAATTTTTAAATGCAAAATGTGGGAGAGAAGTTAGAATTCAGCTTGCTCTGAGTAAAACGCATTTATCTGAAAGGAAAATCACATTTTGGAAATGCACTTTCTGCCTCACAGCTTTCATGTGGCTCGGTATGCAGATCAAACTGAGTAGGTGCTGGATAAACATGATCAGTAAAGGTTCGTATCAGACCGATGCACACCAGGCTTGTGGCTTCCAGTGTTATCCAGGCTGCTTATACCATGCAGAGAGAGGAAAGCAGATGAGGCAATGAACACTGTCACTTTCTTTCTCTGTGATCAGGCTGGCTTGGCCAGGTGCTGTAACAGAAATGCTGAAAAAGTTGAAGAAACTTTTCTTATCTAAGACTTGGTATGGAAGGGAACTTGAGGAGGAGGGGAAGAAGTTAGAGAGAGTCTGTGCATGCCAGTATACTTCAAGCACTGAAGTTTCTGCACAGTCCTGAACACAAGAATAAGAAGTTTCATTACAAAAAAAGAAAGAGTCATCCAGAAGCTTAGTGTAGACTTTCAACAGAAAGTTTTAAATGGCAAGGATTGCTTGCCTAGGCTCCCTTTATTTTTCTTTTCGTCCTTTCATCTGATTGCAGATAAACATAGCCCAGAAGCTGAACGAGTTTTGCTGGTTGGTCTGCCCAAGTGTAAGTGAAGAACAGCATCCAGTGTGAATTTGTCCTTGAGGAATTTTGTATCTTGTCCAAATGGTGTCTGTCACCTTGGAATTATTGCAAAATTCTGCTCCACCTCGTAAGGCCATGGTGAGATGTTTAATGCCATCATGCAATTTCAAGGTCATTTTTAGTGTGCTCAGACAAGGCGTGTTCTGAAGGCCTGATGCATACTGGGACATGGATTAATGCAGCTGACTGAGGGTTCATCCTCACAGATGGGATTTAGGAAACGTGAGCTGGGCAATCCTTTGGTATGGACAGCACATATCTGCTTTCTGCCAAGAAGGCTCTTCGTCAAACAATGAAGACACAATTTACAATTTCCATTTGCTCCCAGTTACTGGAGGCAACTGTAATGGCCATCTGTATGTCCTTAATTAGTTACAAAAATTTCCTCTTCAAAATAGGTCTTGTCTCATTCATCCATATATTTGTGGTCTATTGGTTATGATTTTCTTTACCTAGATGTCATCAATGCAGAACATAAATTCTCTCTCTCATCTGCTATAGGAAACATATTTCCTCTGCAAGGGCTGCTGCAACTCAAATTTAGAGAACCATCACTGTATCACTTGATAAGACAGATCCTGTGTTTAATACCTGTTTTCTGGTTTTAACTTTGTTTGCAGCACAAGATTGTGTATGTACCTTTAAAATTCAGACCTGTGTCCTGCTTATTTTCTTCTGAGGATGACAGAATTCACCTGAGGCATCTTTGCAAACTGGTTTAAGGCATGAATGATTAAGGATGAGGTATTGTGTCTCAAAACTACAGGAGCTTACTAGAGTCTGTAAGTACTTGACACACACATTTACCTCATTTCAGGAGATGTCTAATAGATATATTTTTTTGCTTCTAAATAAAAGGGTTAATTGCACTATGTCCGCATTTAGATCTTATTACTTAGCTTCTACGACTAAAAATTTGACCATAACCAGGTAATCTGAAGCTTCAAATGTTGAAATTTAAATGCTTTAGCATTATCTGCATGGCACTGATTTCAATATCTTTCCCTTCTCTACACCCCTAAAAGTATTTTAACATATTTTGTGCAAATTTCTTCTCTCTTCCTTAACTTCTGGGCAATTTCAGGCACTTCAAAAGCTAAATAACACCTGTTACAAGCAAGTCCCATATATCCCTAGGGATTATATTAACTTCAGTTGCCTATGGTTTTACAAGTCTGTCAAGCACTGTGATGCCAGTTACTGTGGAGGGAGGTGGAGGTATTGCCTGCTCAAAGGCCTCCAGTGGTATTAAGGGAGATGGCAAAAAGTCACGAGTCTTTGTCTCCGGATATCTATGAAAACTCTGTTGCCGGCATAGAGCCACGTTCTGGGAGACAGAAAAGTAGCTTCATACATCAGGCAGCTCCAAAATCTGCCTCTCCAAGGCACAGCTGTGAAATGAGTGCCACCTGAACCAGCCTGTGTCATCTCATGGCCATACCTCAAGTTGTCTGTGTGGCTCTACTTAGCTCTTCAACTTCTCTCATCTTCTCTAGCCATCAGTGGCAAGAGGCTGTAGGAGGGAACGGAGTGATAGCACAAAGATCTGGGAGCTTTGTGGGGGGAGGTAAATCCCATTGCAGCAGAGGGACTCAGCCTTGGGATGGAGCTGGATGGCTGTCAGAATGCAGTGGAGAGTTTCATGTTGTAACTAGTGACTTGTGGAGGACAAGATGTTGGCTCACTGGATGTAGAGACAGCTGTAGCTCTACAGAGAATTGTGATGTTTTTTAAGAGGACTGCAGACTGAGAAAGAGAGATATTTCATAGCAGATCATGACTTGTCCTGACTCTTTCTTTTCTGCTGTTGAAAGATATTTGAATGGCTATTTGCAAAAATTCTTGCTTGATATTTATCATCCCATCTAAAAAGCAGGAATTCATGAGAGTGTAAGTGCCACATATATGTATATACATGTATACGTAGGTAGATAAGCATGTGTATCAGCTCATGTGTGCATACAATGATTTCAGTGGACTTGCCACTTAGTTATTGGAACCATGGAGGCTCAGAAGCTCCTTAAGTTGCTATGCAGGCAAAGGTTTCCCACACTTCCTTACCTTGGTGCAATTGTACTCCCCAGTTCCTCTGTCTTCACCTATATTTTCAGCAACATGTGCGCTCACTAGGAGTCTGTAAAGGAGTCTTACTGATGAATGCCATTGAAGCAAACTTTGATGATTTGCATGGGCTTTAAGACTCAAAAGAGATTTTTCTTTCTTTGACAACAGTAGTGCTTGTTTAGAGGACTGCAGAGCTGACCTAAAATGCAGGAGGTCTGGTGAGAATTAGATATTAGGAGAAAATTCTTTACTGTGAGGGAGGTGAGACACTGGAATAGGTTGCCCAGTGAAGTTGTGGGTGCCCCATCCCTGGAAGTGTTCAAGGTCAGGTTGGATGGAGCTCTGAGGAACCTGGCCTAGAGAAAGGTGTCCTTGCCCATGACAGAGGAGTTGGTACTAGATGATCTTTAAGGTCCCTCCCAACTCGAACTATTCTGTGACTCTATGATGAATCTATGGTGTCTGTCTCTCTGCATTGATAGATAACCCAGCTTCTTGCCAGTTCACAATGTAACACAGCTGAAACAGAACACTGGGTATTTTAGATATCTTGAAAGCATCAGCCCACAGGTTGCCATGTTAGTCTATCTAACATGGCTGCTTTTAAATTAAAAAAGAGGCCAAACCCTCTGCAATATCTGCAAAGAGCAGAAATCTACTTCTTTTTTTTTAAAAAAAGAAAGTCTTTTATGAGCTTCTTTCAGAAAGATGAGAAAGTACCTTGACTATTCATTAAAGAAGAAAAAATTGTATCAGAAAGTGCCCTCGATTGCAGTCCACCTGATTCCTACGTTTTAAAAAAATAACCATCACAAAAGATTATTCTTAAATTAAATGGGCAGGAAAAAAGATGAAATGACCCATAACTGAGGCTAATAAGGCCTGAATGGTTCTGGTTTCATTCATTAAGCCCCTGAACTGAATATCAGTATGCCTTTTTCTACACTCAGCTTTAAGTTCCTGCATGAAGTCTGGTCTTTTAAAGGGAGGTGTCTTACCTGAAAACTAATGTACAAATCTAGACTGGTGGGCAGATGTTTTTGTGAATCAGATGCTCAGCTAAATATCAGACTTTGGTAAAACTTAAGCCATGTGGATACAGACATTTTATTTGCTTCATAGTTTGAATAGTTTAAGAAGAAAGATTAAGACAGGGATGAATGGCTGTGTTAATGAAAGCTGATAGGTCTTGGAATGGGCTGTTGCAGTGTTGATCTCTGTGTCTCAAAAAATGTAATGTCATTATCCAGGCTTAGAGATTATAACTGAGAAAAAGTTTCTTTGTGTACATACATTTTTTCTCAAACTCTCTTGATTATTAGATTACACTAAAGACTTCAATATCATGATATATAAGGTATTATGAGACAGGCAGATGAAGAAAGTAAACAAGCAGACCTTCTCTGAATTAATTGCAATAATTTTTTTCCTTCTTTTGCCTATTCTCAACCCATAAAGTGTGGGCTAGTTTCAAAGATTTTATCAGAAGTGTTTCTTGGCTTCAAGTAAGGATTCTCAGACTCCAGGTAATTTCTCTCTGTCTGGAAGCTTCATAGCTTGAAACTATTTTCATGGTGTCTCTGTTTCCAGGGGACCACAGGGACAGAGGAACCTCACTGACCAGCTTGTGTGATCTCCCTCAGGACACAAGCCAGGCTCCTCTCCAGTATCTATGTCCAGACAGCTCCTACGTCTTTAGAAACAAATCTAGTCCTAAAATGAAAGCTTTCAGGGATTCACAAAATTTCACCCCATGATTCTTTTAGATATTAATAAAGCTCCTTTTAAAAAATATGTTTTTACTTTTTTTCTCTAGCTTTGGCTTCTAATACCTGGGTGTCTTTTTTCTGTTGAATCAAAAAGCCATGCAGCATCAGAGGTCACTTCCTCATAAAGGTGCCTGCTTGCAGCAGTCAATCACTTCTTAAGTAATTTTTGCTCAAATAATATACAGTATTACTTATATAATTTATATTTATATAATATGCATTCTATAAAGGATATGATTTACATAATAGATAAATAGATAAAAACTAAGATTCTGGAATCTTTTACTATGAGACAAATTTTCTGAATGTTTACTATGACTTGAGTTTTTTTCAGTGTTTCTGTCTTCCACTTGCTCAGAGCCTTGCCATTCCAGTCCACCAACTTCCTGACTTTGCAGCTCCACAAGGCAGTGCTTCCAGGGCACTGGAAAGCCCAGGGCAGGTGAATGTCTGAAAACCATTGACTACTGTAACTACAGTTGTTTCTCTTTCAAGAGCAGCTAGACACTAATGAAAGAGAGAGACAAAAATCAGGATGCATTATGTACTTCATGCACTGCATATGTGTTCCAGCTGTTGGGGTGGAAAGGGACACTCTGGCAAACTATCCAGACCAGGTTTGCAACAGGCATTGTTTGAAAGCTCAAGCTTAACTTAGAAATGGGCCAATAAAAAGGGAGGACAAACATCTAGAGGTATTTCATGTCTCTCATTAAGTTAGCGTGGTGACAGACAGTTTCTTTAGATGCATCACTACTCGAGAGTTTTAATATCTGAAGTGGAATCCTGCCACATTTGAAGAAGCTTTATTTTGTATTATATTACCTGTTCCTGCAAGGTTTATGCAATGTGAGTGCTGTTAAAACATCAAAGTTGTCTTGCTTTTGAGAATTTTCCCCTTCTGTTTCTTCTGTTCTTGTTGCTTCAAGGATCACTACAGTTAAAAAATTAAAGTCTGGATCTCTTTTCATTATAGGAGAGTTTGTAAATTCCAACTAAGCATTTCTCAATTTGCATTTGTCATCCTTCAAGCTAATTTTCACTGCTGCAAAACAACTCAAAATATTGTTTGAAGCCCTTCATTGAACTCTTCTTAACATGACTAACACAACATTCCTGTAGTGTTTTACTTCAGTCTGACCAGTGTTTGTTATCATCACAGAAGGCCAAAAAAGAGGGGAAAGTCTAATGTTTCTATGCACAAAAATAGAATGAAATTCTTTAAATTATATGACTTGGAAATGTTTTCAACCCTCCAAAATGTAATGTTATTAAAAAAAAAAAAATTAAAAAAACTCAGCTAGCTAAACAAACAGAAGTTACAAGGAGTGAGATGAAAGAGGGTAAATTCACAAATTTCCCTGTCTTCCATACCTCTGCAGTGATTAAACAGAAAACCCTTTAGCAACCAAGTTACATTTTCACTTTAAAAAATCTTCAGCAAAATATAACCTTGCAGCTGTAAACATATGTCTGAATAATTATTCTGGCTTTATATCAAAAAAACCACCTCTGCCAGAGCAGACAGATTTTAATTTAGCATTCCCTCCAGAGCTCTGGAGGGCAAGGTGGATGATTGAGAGGGCAAGGTGACTTGGCTTCAAGGGCTATCTTTATTTGCATGAATGAGTAACCGTAAAGCACAGAAAATATCTTTAAGTAAATTCTGCCTGTCACTGACAGTGATCTAAATGGAATTATGGTTGCATGAAACTCTTTTTGCTAATATATATATCTTTTTTTCTGTGAAATATCTCCCCCCACCCATTTTAAAATAATGCAAAAAAAAAGTGAGAACAAAACGAGCATTATCAAAAAGCAACCAAAGAACATGATTAAGTACAGAGACAAACCTTTTAAACAAATGGAATTTTACCACTCCTCGGCTGGATGGAAGGTGTTGCAACTACAAACCTCCCATTCAAACCCCAAAGAGTACTGCAGAGCCCATGATAGCCAAGTTTTCTCTGTAGTGGTCTGTTGATGTAGCTCAAAGGCATTTTGTAGACAGCTCATCCCAGATAAGTGCCTAAGTTAAGCCTATTTTTAAGATTGCAATTTAAAGTTGATGAGCTTTCTGTACAAAAGAATTAGAGCTGCAAATGTTCAACCTGAATAAGAGAGAAGGTATAAAGAAGGGAGGGTGTAAAGAGCCCAGGTTGATTTCAGTGGTACCCAGTGGCAGGACCACGGGCACATAACTGAAACAAAGGAGGGTCCTGCTTGAATATCAGGAAATGCTTTTTTTATGATGAGGGTGACACAGCATGGGTGCAGGTTGCCCAGAGAGCATGTGGAGTCTCCATCTTTGCAGACATTAGAAACCTAACTGGATGGAGTCCTGCTAATTGCTATTTGTTTATCACCTATCCTGACAAATTTCCAGGTTTTGAGGGAGAAACTTTTGCACTGGAAGGTTTTGCCAGTGAGCAGATATCCAAGATGTAATGTCCTTTGATGCATGATTAATTTATGATTGAGATCTCCCTCTCTCTATATATGCATCATTTGCTAGAACTTACTGAATAGAGCATAATGGTTTGGCCATTTCATGCCTGGAAGTTACAAAGGGAAGGAAGAGGGACATTTAGTTGTAATTCTGAATATTTTCTGCAGAGATTGACACATGGGAGCTAATGCCATCTACCTCAATGCAGCTGAGGTGACGTTACTACAGGACACCCAATACAAAGACATCCTGACCTTGACTTGCTGCCTCCTCAGCCACGTTTACTGGCTTTCTGCAATTGCTTCTGGAGCAGGAGAAAAAGTTGGAGATGTTCTCAGAGTCCTTCCCAGCCTGGGAAGCCATTGCTTGTCAAGGGAGCCACAGAAGTCATCTAGAAGAGCTACAGGCTGGCAAGAGTAGAGAAACTGCATGGTATTTAGAGATAGATACAATTATGATAATTATTAAAACCTATTTCCCAGAAAAAATTATGCACAGTTAGCATTTAACACTACATGGAATAATAAGACCAGGGTCTAGGTGTACAAATAGTGATAACCTTGTAGGTGTTTTGCAGTGAGATTTTTTAGCCTTGTGGTCTCATTTTGACTGGAATAATTTTTTTGTGCCACAGTTCCTGGCTACTTTTTGTTTGGTCTGCTGTATTTAATAGCTTCCTAATTCCACAAGATTAACAAAAGAAAGATGTATTTAAAATCTAAAATAATTCATATTCAAAGCCTCAGCACTTTCACAATTTTGCCACGCTCCATTGCGGTTTGGGGTCATTTCAATGTTATTCTTCTCAACTCTATGAAATGTCACTCACAATGGGAGGAACACTGGGGAATACTGCTAAGGACTTGTCTACATGGGCAAATTTACCAGCAGAACGATGCTGGTATATGAAAGTGGTATTTCATTGGCATTCACCATGTCACTACTGATACAGGATATTTAAATGACATAGTAACTTTGAAAAACCTCTATTTGATTACATTATGGGAAGCAATAGCATCTTTCTTTTGTGTGCACCTCTTAAAATAAAAATGATTTTTACAGTGTGTTTATTGAGTCAAGTGGAAGTGCAGCAAGAAAAGTTCATTTTAAAAGACACAAGATTCTGAAAATATGCTACTGGTAAGAGGAAGACCAGAAAAAGCATCAGTCCAGTCTTCAACATTGAGGAAAATCTAACAAGGAGGAAATGAAGAAGGGCAAAGGTTTTGGTATTTGTATTTCATGAAGGATGAAATGAGATGAGATGGCTAAACCAATTAATAATAGTAACAAATGGATAAGAATCCTGGCTAAAATCAGAAAGAAATTTACATGAAAGTTGAGACATTTCAAAACAGCTGGATGAGTCAGGGCTGAATTGCTTGATAGCTGCCTAAAGGAGCTGAAAGATTAGCAAGAGCTTTGGAAAGGGAGTATGCAGCTTCAGAAGAGTGGGCGATGACAACTTGGGGATCTATTGTCTCTTAAAAAGAGAAGGAGATATCCCAGGAATTAGACTAATTTAAACTTATTATTTGTTTATATTTATAATATTATATTATATATCTATTTTGGGTTATTTGATCTATTTGCCAAAGGATCAGCAATCTAGATAAAAACAAAAAAATGCCCAACAGCCAGTAACAGTCTCATCAAGCCAAATACATCATGGCAAAGTAACCAATTTATGGGCAACGAACCTTAGGGAGGAAGGAAAAAGTGATGTGCAGGATAGGTCTTGCTTCTGACATGTCATGTATCACATGACAGGTTCATGGGCAAATTTAGAAAAAAAATGACCTATGGACAGATGGGTGAATGGCCAACTGGAAAGCTGTCCAAAGAATAGCAGGCAACCCTTCACTGCTAGACCACAAGTCTGCACTGACTGCAGAGAATTGAGAGACTTAGAGAAATACCAAACTGAGAAACACTTCAAGTGCATTGGTGGGCAGGGCTAGAATTCAGAATTACATTGAATATTTTAGGAATTTATCTGCAAAAATGGAGTAGACTTTGATAAATGCAAGAAAGGGAATAACTGTCAAGGGAGCAATTTGGTAGCACAGTCGGAGTTGGGGATTGTAATGATGAATGTCTGTCCAGGTCCAGAGCATTGCATAAGAGTAATTAAAGCTACATATTCAATGTTAGTATGCAGATATTCAGACAGCATGGTGCTCAGCACCGGAGACCAGTGTTAGGTACCATATATCCAGGAGAGAGGAAGGGCCAGGGAATGGCAGCAGGAATAGGCAGCAGCAAACACCACTCTTGGAGGAAAAATCTCGGGGTTATCTTTTTTTCATCTGAAGAAGAAATAAAAGTCAGGACATAAGTCAATTTTAACGCACAGTAAACATAAATGGAAGGTGTTCAAGTTATCTGGGTGTCCTTTTGAGATCAGAGAAGTCATGGAGATGTGTATAAGATATGGGGAAGTGGGGTTTTCCTGACAGCAATAGCAGCTGAGCACGGGGACGTGGTCCATGACAAAGAATCAAGGGGTGGGATCTGAGACATCCAGAGCAATTTTCTTCCATTCACAATATCGTACATCAATATACTAAGGGTAATAAACCATCACTGCCTTGCCTTCCTTGTAATCATGTCAAACATCTTCAATTTCTCCATGAAATACAAATTATTTCAAGAACCTTTTGCAAATTTTGGGCACTTTCACTCTGAAAATTAAACTCCTCAAATTTTATTTATATTTTAAATAAATTCTACGCTCTTAAATGAATATCATAAATATTTGTGAGTTGAGTGAAGTGAAGTTTTAATAGAAATTACTAGGTTTTCCTACTTAGCTGGGATTGAAAAATCTTCTGCTGGATCAAACTCTCTTCTGTTTGTGAATTTTAATAAACTGGTTTGAAACTGTTTTATTAATCCCCAAAATAGCTTAATTAAGTATTACTAGGCTAACAGAAGAAAGTTGGAAGTACCTGTTCTCAGTCACACATCATGTTTATTGTATTAAACTAGCCTCTTTAATTTGTGCTTTTATGTGACATTTTCAAATGTCAATTTGCCATTAAGATAACATAAAAATTAAAATACACATTCATACTCTGACCATGTAAATATGTAATGCAGTAAGTAAATATTTGCATTGAAATGAAATTCAAATAAACACCAAGTAAAATTTTTGTATTCCAAATTACATTCTTACATCAAAATGCTGGGGTTTTTTTAAGGGAAATTTCACTGATTTCATTATTTACAGTCAATGCAACTTTTTCCTAAGTAATACATTTTCTGCTTTCTGCTTCTAATGGAGGTGAGTCATATGCATCAAGAGTTAGCCTTTTGTACCTTTTAATAACAAATACTGTGTTTTAATAATATCCTTTGTATTCCTGCATTGATTAAATCTATGTATACTGTACTTAGTAAGCATTAAATGACTGTTTCCATTTATTTTGTAGCTTCCCGGAATTGCTGAAGAGCCCATTTTTTACATACTGACTTTTTATTTTAATATTTGTAGTGATTAATAAGCTTATTTTTAAAATACAGAGTGACCACAGTTTCATAAAGGAAGAGAGCATATATTCTAATAAATTAGACTGTTTGCAAATTTTTTCTATCTCTGTATGTATATATGTATGTACAGGTTTTCAAATACTTAGGAAAAGACAGCTCTTTTTAGTGGTTGAAATAGCAAAAACTGAAGAAAAAAGGGTTCTTCAGAGAGCAGAAGCCGAACCCTGAACCCTGCAGTTAAATCCTCCTCAGGGAATAGTGTCCCAATACCTTGTCTGTGGTGGAAAGGGCTTCACAAACAAAATACAGATGTTCAGCATTCGGTAAGAATACATTTTCTCGCAGTACCAGCTCCTGCTGCTTGGGTTTGTCGAGGAAATTAAGAGGTGAGATGACGATGGGATCTGATAAGGAGGAGAGAAGAACGACTCCCTGGGTGCCTGGGAAAATGTTAGAAAAATGCCTTTCTTTTCTGACAGCAGGTTCTGTATCACCTGTCCTTAACGAGAAAGTAAAGCAGAGTGAGTTGCACCACTTCATTGCAGCTGGTTTCTGAATTGATTTACAAGGAAACATGTCAATTGCTTGAAAAAAAAATTAGCATATGTAATACGGATTAATTCCACTAAGGACCTTTTTCAGGAGTCCCACACCAATCACCTCCCTACTGACTCAATCTGCAGGATAAAGTCCATGGTAAGGCCTTAGTAACACTATTTTTTTCTCTGGCCAGAGAAATGTCAATGAATTTTAATCAAATTTTTACAAGAAAGAAATTAAATCTGTAGTTATGGTACTCAGAAAAAATTGTTTCAAAATCAGAGCCGTCTGAGTAACTTCAAGAGAATTGGGCTCCTTAAACAGAAAAAAAAAATTCCAATATTCTGCTTCTCTTGCAGTTTAGGGCTCTGCTCAAAGGCACAGCAAACAATCTTTACCAGAAGACCTCTCAGGACCTCTGACTTTCTATTCCATTTAAGTCCTTCATTGGAAACCCTCAGGACACACATTTTGCGCTCTCTCAATCACTGGCTCCCAGGAACAACATTATGTAGAGGATGCCTTGAACTATGTTAGCAGCACTAGGAAAAAAATGATGGGATTCAGCTTGTTTGGGCAAGGAAAGATACTGCAAAGTTACTGAGCAGGGGTGTTATAGAGTGATAACTCGGTGAAATTGAAGCATTTAATCCATGAAGGATAATTAATAGCACCACTGGTTACTGACTCTTGTTTTTCTCATGGTTCCAGGTGGATTATACTTTGAAGTGCAGCAGGTATTTAAACAATGTGGATTAACATTACACATCACTAAAATCTAAGCCTTAGATATGACAAACCGGGAAAAATCTCCTAATCGTTGTTTTATTATTAATGCCGGTAGCTAGATCTGTATTTAACTATCCCTAACTTCAATATGAATTTTTACTTAAACAACTACTTATATTCACACCTTATAGTCTCTCTTATATTTGACCAATTCACAGAGGCATATCATTATGCATATTATATATGTATGTTACAGTTAACTTTTTTATATAAACACAGTGTATAAGTATTTGCAAAACTCTTTCTGAAGATTGAAATAAAGAAGAATGACAATTATTTTCCAGGAGTACTTTTTTTCTTGTAAAAGTGTTTATAAAATAATGGATGGCCAAAACCTTGTTTTCTTTACATGCAGTTCCATTTATCACAGAGACAATTGCAGTGTTTCAGTGGTAAGAGCTGCCCAGCTGGGAACTTGGAGGCATGATGGACAGAAAAGCCCTGCAAGGTCTGGAGCTGAGACCTGTGACTTGATACTCAGTTTTTATAAGGTATCATGATGGAGTCATGGAATAAATCAGATCGAAAGGGACCTCGGGAGGTCGTGCAGTCCAGCCCCCTCACAGAAGCATGGACAGAAATAAGACAGCAGCCTCTCTATCCAAGGTAACATAAGAGCGAGGCTCTCTGCCCCATACTTCCTTGTCCATGACCTCAGATTATTATCAGCAACCTGACATAAGGTTATGGCAAGTGGTTGATTTGCCACTAAGATCTCTAGGCTTATTATAAATATTAAGTAGGTGCTGAGTAGCCATTGTAACTTTTTAATTGCTGGTGCTACAATTCAGACTGATGGATATTTTACAGATTATAAAAGACTCCTTTAAACCACACAAATTCTCTGCATATTACACCCTCATGCTTCCTTATCTTTGAAAAGTCTCTAGGCATCTAACATGCAAACATGGAGTCCCGGTGCTCTGCTTTGCTTCTTGCTCAGCGTCTGTGTTGTGCCCACGTTGGAGAAGCTGAAAAGCCCTTCTTAGCCCTGCTTTTTATTTCATTTACATGCCTCCAGGGTCTTCTCCAGAGAAGAACATCAGTACTTAGGGCTGTGGAGGCAAGATAGTTTGTGATTTCTACCAGGTATTTCTTTATACATACAAAGACCACTGTCCCTTCTGCAATATCAGTGCTGTGAGAGCTTCTGTATGGGCTCCTTTCTTCAGTGGTTCTGAATCCTTTTCGAGGCCTTGTAGTCCCAGGCAGAGCCTGCTCCCTGCTCCCCATGGTACTACCTGAATTATGCCCTGTTCACCTATCTTAAAATGCACAGGCAATTCCTGTCTGCCTGGAACAATAAGCTGCTCTCCTTGTTTACCACTCTACCAATCTTCGTGTCATTGGTTAGCTTTACAAGATTTCATTTTATCATTTGGATTGCTGAGAAAAATTGAAATGTGCTTCTGCCCGTAAGCCCTCTCTTGCAGCAGTGGCCATCCTTCATATTTCCCCACAAACACTGGCGTTTAAGCCCTGTTATTAAGACCTGATACCTGCTCTGCTTGTCGTAGGTTCTTTCTAAAGGAGTTCAAAGTGCTGCTTTAAAGTAAAGGCAAAACAAAGGTCTTTAGATTCTGAACCACAAATAGCAAGTAGCCCAAAGTTACAGAAACAAATATTTTTTAAGCAGCAGGAGTGGCAATGTCTCTATGTTGTATTCACCTGTGCTCAGTGTTCTGCTTGGATCTTTTTATGTCTAGTAGTATCCCTAAAGCTGTACAGTAAATTCCTTTTACTGATGACTTGAAGTGTTTGATATCATCTCATGTTTTATGAGAAACACCCAGACCAGAATACAAGTCTTGGAAGGCTAAAAAAAAAAAGAAAAAAAAAGGAAAAACAAAAAAGAAAAAAAGCGAAAGGAGAAAGAGCTTTTAAGTTTAGCTTTTCAGATTGCTTTGGAAACATTTCTCTTAGAGATGCATATTGTGGCTTTAGGATTTTGAAACTATGGCATCTAGCTTCGAGGTACTCTTTGAGCATCCTCATCACAGTCTAAGATATTTCTTCTTGCCTTCCTGTAACATTGAGGAGAGGAATACACAATAATTTTATTTCCACAGATAGGTCTGTGCTTGCTGGGTTTGCTGTTTGTGGCACGAGAGTGCCCTGTTAGCTTTCATCCACCAGCCTGTATCTCTGTGGAGGCAGAGTATACTCCCCAGGCTCCCCTTGCTGGTGGAGCTGGAGTGATCTGAATTTCAGCTGGGCATTAACTATGGTACAAGCGAGACACTGCTGTGGAGAGACAGAGGTTTGCTGAAAATAAAACTGCAGATATTACAGAGCGTGTCCTTGAGGAGGTGCAGGATCCCCTCGCCTACAGCTTGCATTATCTCCACAGCGCCTTCCCCGCACCCATGGGTGCAACACCTCAGCGTAAGAGCTAGATCCAGGGAACCGACACATTCTTCCGGCTTCTGGGCACCTCCCAGTCTCCATGTGCTCCGCCTCGGAGCCAGCTCGGGGGAGGAGGCAGGTCCGGCTGAAATCCCAGCTGTGCAGGCCGGGATGGGGCTATGCAGCTCTCCCGAGGGTCCGGTGTGCGCTCGTGGCGCGGGGACACCGTCCCAACTCCTGCCACGCTGCCAAGACCAGAAAGCCCCACAAACCGAAGAAGTCTTGGCTTGTAGGCACACTTGTTTCCTGTCCCGGGTCAGCACTACAGTTTTAGTTAAATTCAGTGTTGCCCAGAATTCTAGCTTTCGTTAATGATTATTTTGCTGGAAGAAAATTTCCCGTTAGTCCTTTACCGTGTTATGTTGCCGCATTTTGCTGAGGATTCCTACCCCTTTTGGAGTATATCAGCTCCTGAGGGTGGACCAAATCTCCTCCTAAGCAACATTTTTGCCTGACATTGCCAGCTGCCCCACGCACCTCCCCTTGCTTGCTGCCTGCACCCAAGCACAAAGCTCAGCCAAAGCCACATGCTGCTGTGCCCCCCGATTACCCAAAAAATTGTTAGTGGTGGCTCTGGCTGAGCAGGATCTACTGAAAGAAAGCCCAAAACCTAGCAAAACCCCACAGCTGACCTCATATCTCTGCTCGTCAGTGGAGGGAGGGATGCAAGCGTCGTACGTGCGCTGCAAGGGAGGTGAACCCTGCATGTCTGCCCTGTGCAGAGGGATGTGTGTGCAGCTGTGCTGCAAACCAAACGTGTGCTCTGATAACGCAGAGCTCATGCGATCTGTGGGGTTCCAGTGATGAGCTCTTGGTGTACAATGTAAATTCAATAAATGGGGACAGAGGAAATACATACATACATGCATATATTTTTGTACATATATATGGTTTTTATTTTTGGCTTGCACTCTTGCTTATCTCAAACCAGTTAAAAAAAATAAAATCCCCAAGTTTCTATTGGACTTTGGATGAAGCAGAGACAGCATATTTTCCCCGTCTCTCCTGAAGCATCACACCCCACTTTGGGAACTTCATTTATATGCACATCATATGCAATCTGACTGACTCCTACTGTACCTTTGAACAGATCCAATCAGATACCCATATGCATGTAAATGAGGTTCCCAGAGCTGCGCTCTCTGTGCCGAGGAAGAGGAGTTAAAGAGCAGCTCTTCTTGAAACTTGTTACGGTGACAATCTCATCCTGCAAAACACAATAAAGCCTTCCCCATCCCCCCAGCCCTGTTCCCCAGACCTTCGCTTTTCTCTCTGCCACACACGTCAGGAGAATGCCCTGTAACTCACTTTTCCAGGCTGAGGTAATTTATTTAAACATGGATTATTTGAAAAAAAATGGGAAGGGATACAGGGTTTGATTTTAATCCCTGCTAACACAGAGGAAAGAATGCTCGTGTCACAACTCAGTGAGTGTAAAAATTAAAAAAGGCTGAGACTATTGTTTGAAAACAGGCAAAATAATTAAAATTATTATGGAATAATCACATATCACACAACAACCTCCCACTCTTCTGAGCAACAATCCAAAACAGCTCCTCCAAAGCAGGCCCAGGGGCAGAGGTTCTGTATATCATTCAAAGACCATCTGTCATTCAATTCCTGTAGCCCCTTTCCACTATTCTAAGGGCAGGCTGAAATTTAGTCCTGGCATTTCTTTTTCCATTTGCTAACAAACAGCAGTGATGGCAGATAAATATGGCAAACAATAGGTGTTTGTAATGAACTGGAAAGGGATATGGATTTTTGGAACCAGCACCAAGAAGTTCCCGGTCCCGCATGATGCTCTGGGGACCCCCAAAGCCTGGTTCTGCCATGTGGCTGCACAGACAGACATCTGCAGACTGTGTTAGGCTTTCAAGAATTCAGCCAACCTGCTAAGGGGCTGATTTAAATAAGATCAAATTAAAAAAAAAAAAAAAAGAAAGGAAAGACTGAAAGCTAATTCCATTCCAGGGTAGGATAAAGAGGGACACAAAAGGATCATGGATATACAGCACAAGCAGTGCAGAAAGTCCCCTGTTCTAACAGTAATCTCTATTTTTTTTATTCTCCGCATTTCCCATTGATTCACATAAGGGAAAAGCAGCAATGGATCCTGCTTTTATGCTGTTCTTTGAGAACTGACGCGTGTTAAATGCTATTTAAGCCAATGCTCATTTTATAATTATTTATTGTTTGGAATCTGAAAATGAAGTGTGATTGCGCAGAGCTGAAGCTGAATGACAGAATTACTGCTGCACATGCCTTGAATCGATACCGTTTCTTTTCACAAATTAACTCTCCAGGAAGTACTCAGTTGCTGGGATCAGAGTGATGCTAGGACACTGCTGGAGAGGAAGGAGAACGTGGGGACATGGTGCCCAGGCTAGTGCTAGTGCTGACACTAGCCTTTCCTTACTGCCATTCCACCTTTGAGGAGCCACCTGGAATGCCTGGCATGACCCAATCGTTCATCATGTGCAACAAAAGGAGATAGAGGGACAAATAAGGAAAAGGGTGCAACTGGGCTGCCGGAGGTTTGGGAGATGGGAGGACACCCTTCAGCACCCAACCTAACAGCAAGGACTCTTTATTTTGCTGAGGTGACTGTCTGGCTTGTAAAGAAGCCATGCAAAGGGCTGCATGGCCTTCGTTTGAGGACACAGACCCTGAGATTGATGTGGGCCATAGCCCAAAGTCATTCTGGACTCATCTGGACAATGCTGGCAACCTATTTCTTCCTGGAGGGAATTACCAGGAAATCTGTAATACATCACGCAGGAACTGGGGTATGGTGGCCTGTGTCCCGATCATCTTGGTGCTTGGCTGTGACATCATGCCCTGTCTGGGAAGAAAAGGGCATTCCTGCATGGTGCAAAGTGCCATAGCCCACAGCTGGCATAGGCATGGGCATGGGCATGGGCAAGGCTGAGCTGCACTGGTGTGTGGGTGGAGGAGGAGAGGCTGCTCTTCTGCACCCTTGCCTGCCACAGGCATGGGAGCCATGGAAAGGGAAGCCCAACCTGACTCCCTGTGCCCCACAGCACTGCAGAAAGGAAAGACCAGGTGAGGATTTGGCCACTTGCAGCCTCCATCTGTTCCCCTTGCCACTGGTGCCTGGGGCTGGTCCAGCTGTTACCATCACCCAGTAAACCCTTCAGTGGGATCTCAGCCACCTGCACTGGCTCTGCCTTAACCTCAGATAGAAGTCAGGAGCCTGCCTCAACTGCAGTGAACAGAAAAACCTTGCAAACGGAGTTTTTGCAATTGTCACCTTTTTGCAATAATTTTCTTGCACACATAAATAAGCCAAGCTTTCTCCTGCATACTGGGAAAGGAGAGCATGACTCATTTGATGTTGCCTCTGTTTCTAGAAACTGGGAAGTCTTGGGTGCAATTGTAAACTATAGAGGGAAACCATGTATTTGCACAGATACAATCTGGGTCTAGTATAAAACTGGACTAGTTTTCAATTTTAATAAAGACCTTAAGCAAGCCTTCTAACAGCTCTCTTTCGGTGTCTCTATAAAGTAGGGATAATTCTTAACAACAGGTGTTCTATCAGGATTAATTAATTAATGTAATGTAATTAATGAGAACTTGAAAGCAAGGTGACATGAAATGCAAACTAATGCTATAGCAATCAGTCACTTTTTCCAAGTTGATTGTCTTTGATAGAACTAAAATGCTCCTCTAGAAGAGCTTGTAACTGCTTGTTTCAAAGTGGAAAATGATAAGCAGAATGTGTGAAACAATATGCTCTTAATATTACACTTTGTGAAGAACTGATGACTTTGTTAGATGGTTTGCAGATGA
Organism: Atrichornis clamosus; assembly: GCA_013400975.1. Lineage (NCBI taxonomy): Eukaryota > Metazoa > Chordata > Aves > Passeriformes > Menuridae > Atrichornis > Atrichornis clamosus. The sequence goes on along the minus strand of WBMZ01012041.1, from coordinate 94,515 downwards.
CTGAGAGAGAACTCTGCCCTTCAGAGCTTTCTATACTGCTTTTTTTTAAACTTTTGCCCGGGACAAGTAAAAGCAAAGGCTCAAGGTTTCTCAGATCTGGGATGAGGGGGGATACAGTCATATAGGAAAAAAAAAAATTAAAGCTGAATTTTACTGAATACTTGACTTTCTATAGATGCCTTAGCCATGAACTCCTTTTTATACAAGTTAGACAGCTGGATCCTCGAAGAAGTTCTTTCTCCAAAAAATTGACAAAATGAAATTAAGTCAGTCAGGGGAAGTTCAGATTGGGTATTAGGATAGTGTTTTTCATCAAGAGGGTCATCAGTCACTGGAACAGCCTCCCCAGGGAAGTGTTCATGGCATCATCAGAGCTCAAGGAACATCTGGATGACGTTCTTAGTCATATGATTTAGTTTTAGGTAGTCCTGTGCCCTTCCAACTTGAGATATCCTATGATTCCATGGTTAGTCTTTATATTTCTCTCAGAAAGAGCTGTATACTGTGGAGGAAACTGTTGGCATCATAAGAAAAGGTTGTGTTAGATGTTTGGATTAGAAATCATGACTGGAGCTATGGACGTTGTTGAAAACAAGACTGGGTGGATCCAGATGAACTAGGATCAATGTGAAGTAAAGTGAAACAACATGCCAGTGGCTCTGTCAGATGCACTTTCAGTCACTCCCCATGCGACATTGTCATTTCCCAAAAATATCTGAGTATGGCTGTGGTTTCTCAGCAAAAGGAGGAAAGGTCATACACAAATAAAGGAGACCACGAATCTGTCTCTGTGGCTGTTCACCAGTCAGTCCTGAGACCTGCTGCTTTTCATGGGGAAAATCTTGTAGATATTTGGTTGCAGACAGCATCATATTTAGGTTCTGGACACGGTATAAGTAAACTGATAAACCACCTTGTTTTTCCTAAGCTTTTACATGACTTCAAGAGGATAATGAGTTATTGCTACTTACCTATGCTAAATGAGCCAGAGATGAAACTTCCTCCCCAGTCCCCTGGGCCATCTCGATACCTCATGATTATTATCAAAGGGTATAATTTACATGAGATTTTTTTTCCTGCCTTGTGAGCCATAAATTTATAGGGAGCCCCTCTGAAAGACTTACTGCTTTTGTGAGGCCTCGGATGAAGTCAATCAAGCCAACCAGTATAAAAGCCAAACTCCAATTAATTTTGTCCCTGAGGACCGTGTTGTTTGCTGTTGAATTGCAAGGTCTATGGGGCATGGGCTATCTCTTTTCTGGATGCAGAGGGCCTATGTTGGACAAGAGACATTTCTCAGTCCACAGTTTGAGTAGCTGTATGTGCTCTCTAAGGAACAAATACTGTTCATGGTCATGTGAGTGTGCCATGCAGGCCCTTAGAAAATGATAAATAAATAGCTGAGGGGTTAGTTTCCTTTTTCCTCACTTGCTACCCTCTCTACTTGCTACATTCAATTATTTTTGGAAGCTGCATAATAAGTGAAAGTTGTACATTTCAGTGTTCCCAGACCAGATTAGAGAGGATTAAGCATCAAGGGGTGGCAGCTGGTCAGTTTATTGCACATTTTTAATGTGGAAATGTTTCTAAATGAAAAAAATGAAAGGTGGGAGGTGCGAGCAAACTCAGACTCTTGTATCTGCTCTCCAGAAAGCCAGCATCTCTGTGGGAAGGGGATGGAGGGCTGGGATGATGGGGCAACTTCCCAGAGCTGGTGTGGGTAAGAAGCCAGGCTGAGGCATTCACAGCAGAGCTAAAAACAGAGTAGTTTTAGTCAGGTACCACAGGGGGCTGTGATGAACACCAGGGCTGTCAAAATATTGGCGCTGAGTCTTGTGCTTGCATGCAGCAATGTGGTGGTGGCAGCGGTGGCGGTGGCAGGGAGCCCTTCCCCAGACCCTCGCTGCCAGGACGGGATGCTCAACCCCCGAGCTCACCCGCTCCCTGACCTCTCATTGGAGACCGGCCACATGAGTGTCAATTAGTGCTAATTGTGAGGGGTTTCGTTTGTCATGTGGCCACCTGTCCTCCAGGAGCCAGGCTGGGACCCCCGGCAGACCATAATGAGCAGCTGTCAGCCTCCAGCCACGCTCACGCTCTCATGTCCAGGGCTGCATCCAAACATATCTCAAGGTGAAGGTGTACGGACTTCATTCCCAGGAAAAATCTGTGTCATCCCCATCCTGTCTTAAGTGTAACCTATATTTTAAGGGAATATAAAGTGTCTTTTTTTTTTTTTGGCTAATTAAATTACACCCACCTCTGTAATTCCAAGATATGTATTAAAGAGTGTAATTAAATGAAAGCTCAAGTCACTAATTAGAACAATTCTTGAAGGGATACATTCTCCCAGTGATACGCGTGTAACCTCTGTATGTGAATGATATGCATCTTGGCATTGCAAAATTTGCGGTTACCCTTATGCAAGACTTTTGTATAACAACAAAACAAAAAACCAACAAACAAACCAACAAAAAAAAGAAGAAAATTTCAGAGGTCAATGATTTCACCACAGTGTTCTTTGCTGAAAGGCTTTGTTTGACAGTGTGTCTTCTGAACCACCCCAGCAGGAACACAACCACTGATGTGTGGATTGAGGGTTAATGTCGGTGTGGGAAACCTTGACATAAAATCCTGCAATGTGCTGAGGAGGATCTAATGCTGCAGCCCCAGGTATGATAATTCCCAGCATTCCTTCTTCCCCCTCTCTTTCTTGTGAAGCTCTACTGCCTTTATATCTCCTCCTGGTCCTGCAAATATCCTTTAAATTATTTCAAAAACCAGTCCTGTAACCAAGATGTTTGTGTGTGTGTATATAAACAAGGCTCTCTGATGCTCAGTGTAAAGCTCCTATTTCAGAGAAGAGATGCAGCAGAAGTCTGTGGCTGTGGCCCAGCTCAGAGACTGACAATAACACCCTGAGGTTTTTTACTATTCCTAATTGTGAGGGCATCCAAAAGTCCTGCGTAGTGGTCCTTAAGCCTTGCTTCCCAGCCCTACGTGTGAGGGGACATGACTCTTTTTGCTCTGCTTTCATGCTGCTCTGAGGCACTGAGGAGATGAGTGTACGTGAAAGTGGAGGCAGTAGCTGGTCTGTAGTTTCCTCATGAAATTTTAGGGCATGTCTGGGTAACACTGTTCCAAAAAGGAGAAGGAAATTTTTAGCAGTCAAATGAGGTAGAAATATCTGTGGATAAGTGTGGACCAGACACCAACCTGACAGTCCTAGACACCGGGAATCGATCACCTTGGCAGAGGAGGCGATGACACACTGTGAAACTCGACTTACAGACAGGGAATATGGGCTGCATTCGTTATGCGGGGCAGCCGTCTCTCTGGGACCACGTTCAGAGGGAGAAAAAGAGCATCTCTCTGCCTTTGCTTTTTTCCAACAGCACGGCAAGAATAGCTCTGCAGGGACTGAGCAGAGGAAAGCTGATTACACCTTTTGATTGATGGTGCCTTACGCATTTAAGAGAGATTTCATACAGAAGCCTGATTTACTTGCGCATCAGTTCTAGAGAAGGGCCCAGAGCAAAACCCTGGACTCAAACACCTCAAGCTTTTAGGAAATTCAGAAGGGCATCTGAATTTACATGTATAAATTGCCTTGTACCAATTCTTCCTTTAACTGTGAATCTACTCTCTGCTTCTATTTCTTGCTCCCTAAGGCCCCTTCCTAACAAACCATCTCCAGAGTAATTCAGGATGTTGAAGCCATTGATCACCATGTAAATCTCACAAGGCTGAGCACACTCCAGCCCTGTGTGACTCACAGTGCTCGGACCGTGGCCATGCCCTCTGGCTGGCACAGAATTGCCCTGGACAGAGAAGTGAGCTTTGTCCACAGATGGTCTCTCTTCCCTGCAGGAGCTCACACTGAACCTCAATGCAGGGGCTACAGCTGCAGTTGATTTCTGGATTTGTTATTTATAAGGCATCTATGTCTTTGCCTTTTCTTTACTGTAAAATGCCAGGTGATTCCAAATGATCCAAACTAGGCTTGCTTTTTGCATGCAAACACAAAAAATTACATGTAGAATTGTGTATTTGAGTACGTAATGAAGACAGTTGTATCATTCACAGATATATTTTATATCTGATTATTGAAATTAATGCTCTTAAACTTAGTGTTACTGTAATGAGCTGACTAAAATACTTTTTTTTGGTACAGCATGGGCATGGAACCAAGTATTGAAATGAGTTTGAAAAATGATATCTAAAAATAAGAGTGATTATAAAAAGGGTTAAAGTGGGCAGTGTTTGCAGTCTGAATTACCACAGTTGCTATCTGTGTACAGCATAATAACGCAAGCCTTAACCCTATTAATAGTAACAACTGTGCAATAATGTGTATAGCTGGATGCCAGGCTTTTACAAAATATTCCCCCCATGAATGCAATGAGGCTAGATTGCCATTCCTTTATCTATGAATGCTGTAATGTTGGTGAAGTATCTTATCTACTCACTGTATATTTTCTGTCCTTTTTCTGTGGTGGCTTTTTCACTTTCACTGCTAAACTTATAAAAACATCAATCCCCCACTGTCTTCCTTGTCCCAGGTACCTGCATTTTCCAGTGTTTGTTGACATCTGCAACTCTAAAGTATGGAGGCAGAGACCATCCTTTTAAGTATACCTAGCCTTTTAGAAGCAAAAGGTACTGGGAATTTTTAAAGATAACAGTTTTATATGAGTTTTTCAAATGAAATTTTTTGAATTAAATGACCTACTTTTCTCCAAAGCTGCTGAGCATCTGTATTTGAAGCTGATGGAAGCCATGGTAGCTCAGAGACAGCAAATAAGGAGCCAAAACATAATGTGGACTGTAATTTTTCTAGTCTTCTTATAGAGATGCTAACTTGTCCCCATAATTCAAATCTCTCAAGCAAAGCCTGAGAAAAAAATGGGGTTTTGATTCAGTTTAGGTGAGAACTTGGAAGGTTGTTAGAAAAACTACCTCCAGTAAGATTTAAGATGATCAAAGGCTGGGTAAATATTTCATTCTTCAGAAGTTGCTAACAGCACACTGTTGAAAAAAAACATATGGAAAGGAAAATATTTGTAGAAATCCAAACCCTTCATCTACAGTATTGTGTCAGTAATATGGCCTGACCCAAGCTGCTGGGAGGTCCAGATGTGGGCTGGGACATTGTGGCTCCAGAGACTACAGAAACACTCAAGAGGAAGAGAGTTCCTGTCCTGAACTACAACGTATAGAGAAAGGATCAGGAGACACATAGGTACAGATAGACACAGGAGCAGCGATAATGGTCATCAAGAAGAGCAGAGGTGCCAGGAAGGTAAAGGAAATCAGGTTTTGTCATGCTGCATTTGAAGTGGAGATGGAAGAATGAAAAAAAGCCCCTGGGGGCCTAACCATACAGAGCTCCCCTTTCATTTCTTGCACCAGCATACTGAGAAACCAAGTAGATCTGAGCAGGATTGAGGATTACAAGTCATTTGTCTGTCAATGTCACTTGTGCGGACACCTAAGGAGAATGGTGCCAAGGAACAAGGAGATAGCTATGGTCAAAGACTTTGGTAAATTTGACCAGTGGGAGGAGCAGTAGGAGGATGGAGGAGGAGGAAGAGGAGCAACCAAACTCAGGAGATACTGACTATAGTCATGAGAGTAGGGCACAGACTGTGTGAAAGTCTTGGGAGGAAAGACACAGAGATTTATCACTTGCATGCATCGAAGGAACTGGATAGATCAAAGATGATAAGAATGAACAAGGAATCTTATATGTGTTGCAAAAATGCTTCTGGTAAGGGGGTGAGCAAGGCTTAATTGCACACCTCTAACTGTCCTCCTTTTCGAAATCCATGTTCCTTCACATGACTCACACATCCTTTAGGTTCTCTTCTATGAGCGAAGTCTTGCACAGACAGTTTTTGAAGCAAGATGGGCCAATGACCACACTGTACAGGTGTCACTGAAATCAATGAGAAGAGAAGGGAGGCTGGGACTTTCAGCTTCGGAGTACAGAGGTCCTGATTGGGCTTCGTTGTTTGAAAGCCAAGCTCAAACAGCTCCAGCTGGTCTCTTTTTCCCTTTTTCCTTCCTTGTCTTCATGTACTGCTTTTAAAACTGAACTGTGGAAAATTTTTAAACATTTGATATGGTATCAAGGAAAGAATACCTCTGCCGATGGAAGAGAAACACTGAGAAAAAAAAGAATGGTTTTTTTCTTCTTCTGGACTGAAAATATAATAAAAGCCTGGGCCTGGTGTGATGCACTGTTATTCAGCATGTTTTCTGCAGTGAGATGACAAGCAGGAGGTGAGGGTTGAGGATGGAGTTTCAGCTAATTCCATGAAACTATGCTGATTATCTGAGGTGTCAGATGTATATGTGTCAAGGAGCATTTGAGTCTTTGCTTCTTGTCAGATCATTTTTTAAATCAGGGTGCCTGGGGCCCTTCTCATCAGCAAAAACAGGATATAAGCCTTCCCTCCCAAAGATGATTATCAGTTTTAGAAGTACATTTGTATACTTTCAGAAGTCTACTTGAAATGCAACCAGGCAACTCACTTGGGGAAGGAGACAAATGTCAGTCCAAACTCAAGGCTGAACGGCAACACAGGCTTTATAAATTCTCCCTTTGAAAGTAAAGACAGTGGGTCAACTTTTGTGGCCAGGGAAACTGGTACAAACTAGATTCACTGCTTACATTTACTGTACACAAAAGGTAGCAGATATAAATGCTGCCTGGGAAAGGCACAAGTTAAACTGGAAAGTGGTCTACTTGAGCCAGTAATTCCTCATGGGAATATGTGATTTTAATAGATTATACTTTCCTGTCTCTTGGATGCTTGACTTAGAGACTCTTGTAGTTTCAGATGTCCAAATTCTGGAGGGCATAAAGTCCACGTGAGTTTAAAGGTCCAGTTCTTAACTGTTCCAAGGTCCTGCTACATACTTTAGATGCCTGCATTAGGCACGGTTACAAGGACACTATGCTGACTTTAAGACTCCTATTGCAGATGTACTTCTCCAAAATGGCCAGCTCAGGCAGGTCTGAGATGCCTCTCCAAATGCTCAGCCCTGTGCAGAGGAAATGTTCATGCTGCCATTCCAAAATGCTCTGCATTCATTTTCCATGGGTAAATGAAGAGGCACAAGTCCAAACTCTCACAGAAGAAGAGGTTGCAGGCTACTTGCTGTAGGCAGGTACTGGTGGCTTTATTAAAATCTACCCAGAAATAAGTATCTTTGAAACATCAGGGCTGCAGCATCTTGCTACTAATGCACTTATAGCAGGTGACATAAACAAGCTTGTTGATCCTCTGTGCATGTGACCCTTCCCAGCTCAGCCCCTGCAGCCCTGGGGCAGAGTGGGGCATTGCTCTGCTACTGATAAACCAAGGTGCTGCCTTCAAGCTTTGTCCCAGTGAGTGTACAGGGCACTGCTTATGCTCTTAAAAATGGAAAGCTGTCTTTTTGTTTGTGTCCCTGCCTACCACCCTCCCTCTGGGTGTCTTTGGATGCAGTGGATCTTCTGTCACAGCCACCACTGGTGCCCATATCCTAAAGGAGGTCTGACCTTGGAGGAGGTTGTGTTGGAAGGAGGAGACAAACCGTGTGGGAAGCACTAAAAGTAGAATTGTTTTCCTTCCCTCTTAGGGGTCCTGCTGCCCATGTGCTCTTAGGAAGGACCGTGAGTGTAGAGGGTCCCCTCCCATGGTCTGGGCCTTCCCGTGCTGCAGAGGTTTGTTGGGGCATGTTGCATTTGGCACCTACCTTTTCTCTGACTTGTCTTGCACTGTCAGTGTGTCTTTGTATGGAAAACTGCCAGCTTTTCTTTCAAATGCTTTTGAATACAGAAGATCATCCCCTACTTTAAGGATTTTTGCTTGTTAGAGCAACTGCAGTTTCTTACTTATATTTTCTGTTCCCTAAAGGTCTCCTATTTACAGACAATCCATCTCTGGAATGATTAACACATGGTGTTAGGCTGGGAGATGGGTATCTTTTGTCAGAACAGGCACTAAACCATCAATGAAATTTTGAATTTGTCCACAGCAATTCAGCCTGCATGCTGCTCCACAAGGGTGGAACCAGACCAGGATGAAATGACACACTGTGAGGGCTTGCAGTGACCAGCCTGTCCCAAGATGGTGGAGTCAGAAAGAACAATAGGAGCAGGATGAATCTGGCAACTGCAGTACCCATCTTCTCTCACAGTCACTGAAATATGCTGCATGCTTTTCTTTATCACGTGTTTTTCTTTGTCACAATGGCCAGTTTCTACCTGCCTGGTCTTCTCCCTGGTGAGGGAACTCTCAGCACTGGACAGCCTTGTTCCCTCCTTCATATATCTCTTATCTAGCAAGAATTTAAACCATTAATTAAATATTTTATTAAAATGAGGAGGGTACTAAAATTGCTGACTAATTTTACAATGGTTATTGAAAGGACACCTAGGCTACCTTTGGATCTGTGATTCAGAGGCAATAATCCCTTATCATTTCAGGTGGCCACATAAAAATAATCTTATTGGTCAAAAAGGCAAATATCAAACCCTGCAATATGGAAAAAAAAGTGGAAATGTTTCACATGGCCACACACCCTTTAGCACTGATTTCTTGAATTTAACACTGCCAGGGTCATTCACAGAAGTGCCCCTGCGTGACACCTCCATTGAGTAATGAGCCTTGACATGTCTCCACCATGCTGCTTTAAAGGCAGCATTTACCTAGCTAGTAAATGGAAGGTAGTTGTCAGCTGGGACTTCTCCAATGAATTTCTTGAAATGCAAACTATGTATTTATTATAACATACAATTTCAAATTGGTGTTGATCTCTTAATATTGTGCATCAAGAGTTAAAAAAGTAGATTTCTTCTTTAGATTCAAATGTTTGTGCTATATTAATGCTGACATTTCATCTTTTACTAATTAAAAAAGAAACATAAGGGAAAAAAGGCCAAGAGAAAGGGTTTTTAGATATCATATATTTAAGGACAAATGGAAAGTAGGAATCTTAAAGACTCAAGAGAGGTCATTTATTCCAATACATCAGCATTTTTATTTTGGATAAAACCTTATCTGTGCTGGCTACTGTTACAAAAAAGAGGGAAAATGCCTTTCTAGAGTGGAAGATGAAGCAGCTGCACAGAACATGAGTGAACCAGGTAAGAACATTGCAACAGCTCCCAGATGAAATCCCACCTCTACAGAAGTGGGTGCAAAACTCTGTGAGAGCACTGGGACTCAGATTTCCCTTGATGCTTTCCCTTCACATGCAGGAAAAGTCAGTGTGGCAGCAGCATTGCAAGTCAGTGTGCTAACACAGTGAGTCATGGTGATTTTGGTACTCCTTCTGATACTGTCATGTTTTTATAATTTAAATGATAAAATATGGGGAACAAGTATTGTGTCTTTTAAAACAGCATTCAATGTGCTAATGTGCTCAATAAAGAACATGCACATTCACAGAAATAAATGTCTCCTTGTTTCATATATGCTTTGTCAGGTTAGGGATACATTATCAATACAATTTTTTATTATTTCACAATGAATTGCTTATTATAGAGCAGTAAAAACACTGCTTTGGACCCACTGCAGCCCAATCTCTGGGACCTACATATGTATTGGACACTGGATCTTCTGATTTATCTCCTTGGGTCCCTGCCCATCAGGCCTTTTCTGTCTATCTGCTCGGCATCAGTCCCGATGTTGCTTAGTTATCTCCCAGGCATGATGAATCCACTGCGATGTAGAGGTGGGAAAAATCTTAACAGCAGTAAAGCAATGATGAAGAAACTTAAATCTGAAACCTCCGTCATCCAGACCTACTCAGTCACATAAGTGAGAAAATGCTGTCTCAGGAAATTCTTGATGATTCAATATATAGACAAATTTGGAAAGCTTCCTGGAGAGCCCAGAGTTTTTTGGGTTTTTTGGTTGGTTGGCTTTCTTGTTTGGTTTTGGTTTTTTGGTTTGTTTGGGTTTTTTTTGTTTGTTTTTTTTGTTGTTTTTTTTCTCCTGGGAAATTACGACTTCTCTATCTGGCCAGGGAATTGAGGGAGGTATGGTATAGACAAATGTTCCTACGGTAATGTGCTGGTTTGAGGCAAGTGATGCTGCAGACCATAAAGAAACTTCAGTGTTACATTTATACCTATAGAAATGTGTGTGTGTGCGCTTCTGTGGGAGGTGAGGGGGAAAGAGAGGGAAATGGAAAAATACAATTAATTTCAGTAACCTCCACAGGTATGTCCCCAGCTGACATATGTATTCCCAGACAACAAGAAATATGCTGCAGATTAGAGTGATATGTAATTTCCTTTGCCTTTGCAAATGCCCCCAGCCCCATGCACCAGCACGTAGCTCCTCAGCTTCCACAGAGCTCAGTCAGGCTCTGCTGTCTCTCCTCAGTACACACAACCTCAAAGGCACTCCTTTCCCCCATCACTCCATCCATGATTTTTGCTTTCTGCTTCTCCTGCAGAAACCAGACTCTCTTTTCTTACCAGCTTCCTTCTCTCTGTCCCTCTCACAGCTGCTGATCCATCTCTAATGTCTCTCTAGGGCTCTGATTATGTTAACCAAAACTGCCAACCCTCCTCAGTGGTGCAGAAGAAGTGATGTCCCGGTGCATGAGGTAAGCTCAAGTAGTTTTCCTCCCACTTCTCCAAAGCATCCTGAGTTGTGATAGCTCACTCCTGACACCTTCATCTACTCCTTTTGAACTAATCTACATGGACAATGGATAAACGTGTGAAGTGACCTCCTTGTTCAGCAGGGAAGTCCTCCTCTTCCCTCACCTTCCCACATGAGTATCCCAGGCTGTGTTATTCCCCAGTTTAAACTGTAAGCCCAGCTGGGCAGGCAGCCTTGCCCCTGGGATGTCCGGGGAGTGCTATGGCAGAACTCTCTGACTACTTAGAAATATCTGCAGCAGTATTTTCCTCCGTGCTTCCAGACATTGTGCTGCCCCTGTAAAAATAGATGCTTACCAAATACATGGAATTAAAGCAGCCTCACGGGAAAGAAAGCCTGGAGCACCCCAGGCAGGGAGCCCCCCTGCTGACACCCAATTTGTGCATTAGAGGGTGATAAGCGGGGAGATGTGGTGTGGAGCCATGCCGGTCTCCTGGTGGTTTTGTTGTTGTTGTCGCAACATGGTGGAGAATATCCAGACTTGCCAGTAAGTCAAGGAACAATCTCTTCCTATTATGCCAGCTCGAATACTAAACCGGCTTACAGTCACACATCTGCATGATCCTAACCTTCCCTCATTACAAACACAGTAGGGATTTACTTGCACCACACTAGCTGCATGGGGCCAATATTTTTATCCAGCAAAATCACATATTGTTACCTCCATATGTACAGTGGAAACAGCATGAGTAATGGAACCTTAAATCCTCATTTTTCAAAATTAGATTATAGTTTTACCTTCACTTTCTCTTAGTTTTTAAATCTCTCCCAATGCCCAGCATCGAAGATGCTGGTCTCCCTCTAATCACATTCTCTGGTGGCTCCAGTCGTAGCTGGCTATAAGGGGCTGCCTATGCAGATCCAGACCACAGGAGACTGCCTGTATCACCTTCAGTCACCTTCCTTGTGTCCCTTGAAGAATTAGTTTAATCGGAGCAGATAAAGTAAATGCCATATAATGTAAAATTAAATTAAAACCTATGTGCAACAACAAAGATAGTATTAAGATGTATCCATCATGCCTCCCTATCTCTGCACTTGTAGATAAACAGAGAGATTTATAAGAGATTTATAAGTTCCTGCCAGTTCCAGAGGCTGGCAATATTGAATTAAGCTGAACGTATTTTTCAAAAGCTTTTTGAAAGTATTAAGGTCTGCACAGTGCTGTCTTTTGTACCTCCTGCCATGCTCTGGAGTGAAACATGTTACACAGCATAACACAGTGGATCCTGCTTTAAGGTACAAAGCAAAATCAGTGTGATCTACTCAGCTGCCTCACACTCCAATCACATTGTTTTAGCCAGCACATATGCTCAGCAGTGCTGCCATGTAGTATTCTTGAGGATTGCTTAGTAAATTCCATTTAATTATTGTAAAGTAATTATTCTGCAAACTGCAGTCTGCTAGGAAGAACTAAACATCCTTGCATAATCATGGCAGTGTCAATTAGATATCATTTCTAGGTCCCTGGTAACAATAGCTAGGACACATTTTTTGGCCTGAAAATTGCCATGTTTATACTGATAGGAACGGAAAATATTGCTGGAAACTTTGAATACTCTGTGCAAAACTGGTCTTGCATTAAATGTAAGCAAAAGTCACCTGATTGAAGCACCCTCCCTAGTAAGAATGTTATATTATCATGCATTAATTATTATTGTTAAACTGCAAGGTGCAGTATGAATCTGCAGCAAAGACCTGCAGACCCCTTTATGCTAATCACCTTACAACACTGAATAAAGTTACGGTCCTCCTCTATACGTCAAATGATCTCTTGCATTCACATATACTTATATATGGTACATCTGTACGCAGTATCACAGTGTGCTTTGTCTGAGTAATTTTACCTTTGTCCTGTTCATCTCCTGGTAGCTACAGCAGAACACTCCGGTGGGTTAAGAGGCTTTGGGGTAGCAGTCAGGTCGTTGCTCTAAGTGTGAATTCCTGGCCTCTCTGACTCACTTCCAACATAAACCAATTAGTCCAGAGATTAACCTTCACTCTCCAGTGTTGCACTGAGAAATCAAGACTACCTCCAGGTTGGAATTGCTTCTCCAGGTGTAAAGGGCAGCTTGGGCCTGTTGAATGGGCCTAGGGCCCTACATCTCTCTGTCCACTGCCTTCAAGGAGAGTCGTGTCCCTCACTGCCACTTGCTTAGAAAAGTCTGCTGATTTTTGACGTGTTTGAATTTTTCAAACTGCACCTTGTGTTCAAAGCCTGTGCCAGCATGCCTGTGACTCCTCCTGCCCTTGCTCCTCTTAGGCATTTTTGGGGGTTTGAGTGATTCTTGGTGTCTGCCAGAGCCTTGGCAGTGGTGCCTGGCCAAGATCCCAGCCTGCCAGAGTATTTACTTCTTTTTTCTCCCCTTTTACTCTTAACCCCTTGTGCAATTTTCCCTCCACTCCCCATATCGCCGCCCTCTTCAACCACCCCCACAGAGCTCAAGCCCTCCTGAGACAGGCAGCGCAGGGAACGCAGCCCTGCAGGCAGCAAGCATGTGTCTTCCCTTGCCTACGAGCACAACTGAACGTCTGGGCCACAGCAAAGCCCCAGAGCCTTCCAGCAGCCACGGGCTGCTCTGCGCCCTCAGCCTCCTGATAAGAGATGGCTATAAAAAGCCTTTTACTCCATGAGTTGATAGGTTTTCACCCAGGATCACCCATGGATCACTGCTATGGGATTTGTAAGCTGAGCTCTAATTAACTTAAAAAGCAGATGAAAAAAAAAGAAAGGAAAGTTGCAGGATTTGAACCAGGAAGCCTCGTGAAAGCAGATCGCATATTTAATTTTCTCTGTCAGACAATAAGAAGATCAAATGATTTAAACAGTTGATGTGTTGTGAAAACACATCCTGTCGCAGCTGGGATGTGGCTGGAGTCCTAATCATTCATTTCCCCTCAGTGTCATTCCCCCTCTCTGTTGGCTGTGACACCATGGAGTTTGGAGTTTAATGTGCTGCTAATTGAAAGATGCTTCTCTCAATATATTTCAAGACAGATTTTACAGAGAAAGGGTACCATTGTATTTTCAATGAAAATATATGACATAATGCCATTAATTTCTTGTATCCTTGTTTTGTGTTTTGCGTTGTCCCCCTGGTAAATCATCAGTAAGCTTTGTTAAGTACTTCAGTTTTTTATTCATATCCTGCTTCAATTTTTTACTCATATCCTGCTTTTCTCCCCTCCCTTTCTCTTTCCTCCTATTCTTTCTGCTTCTCACCATCTTTTCTTTCCCCTTTGAATCCAGCATCCCAGGAAGTTCAGTGAGCATGCCCTACTCAGTATTATTCATGCAGGTGTCTTACAGGATTCTTTTAAACATGCTGTGAGGAATTGAGTTCACTCTTGGGCAAAGGTTTCTGAGGAAGGTGACTTTTATTACTCAGATGCACTCTGCAGAATACAGATAAACTTCAGTGCTCCCCTCTAACCCTCTGTCCTCTTCTAGCACTCCCAGCACAGAGAGTTATCTTCATTAACAAGTTCAAATCACTACATACTTGCAGCATCAGTGGTCACTGAGTGCACGTTTTACTCAGTCCGTGAGATGAGTTAAATGGTAAGTTACTTTCCCTGGTCAAAAACATCCTCTTTCCTTAATGGAACAGCTTAATTATTCCTTCTTTCTCGTGGTCCTGGGGGACAGATTATTGAAGACAGATGGGCACAGAAGTGTGCATACATTAGCGGGTAAGGCTGGATGCAGCCGTTCCTGTGGATGAGAGGGCCGACAGCTGCATGGTCGCATCCAGACACCTGGGAAACTGCCTGAGCCTACGGAATGTGTGTGGAGCACTGGTGACCCTGCGTTGCTCTGACGCCTTCAGCTGGGGGCCCACGGTGTCACATGCACGTGCACACAAAATCCTGCACAGCCCTGAGGGCTTGGCCACGTGCATCTGACCTGTGCAGAGGCGCAATCGCACACACACGGCTTTTTTTAAAAAGTCATCTCTTTGCATCAGCATCATGTTCTCCCTTCCCTGTTGCTTTGCAACAGCTTTTCAAAATTGATGATATTGCTGTCTCTTTTGCTGCCATTAGTTTCTCTCCTTCCTGCAAAGTCTCTGGAGTCCCTTGTCTGGGAAGCAGCATTGCCTTCTCATGAACAGGGAAGCCAGGAAGGCTGCCATCAGAGCCCAGCCAAGGAAGGGAACCCAGATTCTTGATGCTTAGTTTTTGCAGGTGGATTCTGAGCTGTGCTGAGTGAAGAACCATGATACTAAAGTTTCATGTTTGAGGACAAATCTAGAATGATGAGAACTATATACTGATTCCTGCCATGACAGGCAGGACTTCTGCCATTCTGGTCCCAACACTAATATGAAGCCTGTCCTTCAAGCTTGGCAGGTCATTAAGGTGGAGATTTTAAAGTGTCCAGATGATTTAGCAACAGAAATTCCACTAGCTGTATGGTTTATGTTTCTTGGCCCATTTGCCACTATTTAAAATTTGTGGCATTTTGCAAATGACCTTCTTGGGTGGTGTCTTACTTGAGCAGCAGTGATAATCATCACTTGTGCACAGCTCATACAAGGCTTGAATCATGCAAGTTCTCCCCACATGAATCGCGCAAATTCTCCCCACATTCTGTTTGTGAGAGACACCCACAGCAAGGTCTCATAACTAACTTCAAATCTTAATCAGTCTTGAGGGGGACTCAGCTATCCAGATCTAAGAGCTCAGTTACTTATGCTGTGAGGTTGCTTCAGTGCATCTCTATAAAAGTGTAACTGTGCTTTGAAAGAGCAAATGATCAGGACCATGAAACTGCATACGATCAGGATATGAAGTGCATCCATTGCACTGGTGAGGGGGGCCCAAATTTTTTTTCCAGACTGCATCTCAGGAGCCCATTGGCTCATCACTGAGTGGTGTCATGTAAGAAATGTGCTTTGTGTCATCCTGTGTGACATGACACAATGAATTCTTTATTGGAAACTCCTTAGGATGGAGGGGCCACACTCCTTTTGTGTCTCAGTGTAGCATCTAAAACAAGTTTCCCAAGCTGTAACTAGGATTGTGACAAAAAGCAACCAAAAGATCAAATACTCTAACCTTAGCTCAGACCGTAGCAGTGCTCTCTAGCTGGTGAGTAAAGCCAAATACAGATTGTCAGCCCTCTTTTTTTTTTTTTTTTTTGGGAGGACCCTGTGATGAGTGGTTTCATTAATCCTCCCACAGAGACAGTTAGAAAACTTTGAAATAAAGTCAGTTGCTGGAAACCCTGTCTGGAGTCTGCACACCCTAATTTGCATTTTGATTTCTGTGATTTAACTGAAGGCACAGGTTGTCGCTGCCAAATATCCCTCGCCTACCAAGGGATATACAAGGTAGAACTGCCCAAAGCAGCCTGACTTATGAGGACTGCCACGGCAACACAACCAACGCATCCCTAAACATTTAGTAATAAAAAATCTGTTGTTCTTTAGTCGCCAGGATTTAACAAGCCTAATCCCTAGGAGAGGTGATAAAAATTCATTAATCTAATTAAATACTTCTTATTGCCAAAGTGACTTTGTAGAGGAGCTTTGCTGAAGGATAAGTGCAAAGTAAAATGGAGTCCCAGCAGAGAAACAAACGTTAGACTTCAGCAAGCTGGTACACGCTTCATTAAACTCATAATTATCCTTTGGTTCTAAGTAGCTGATAATATTTAATGAGTATCCAAGATAATTTAAAGAAAATGTTTACTAATGAGGAACAAACAGTGCTATGGAAAACTGATATCTGGGGTACCATAGCCATGTATCTTACCTGTATCTTGTGTTCTTGTTTTTGTGCAAGTGATTTAAGTGTTCTTTTTAAACTGTTTTAGTACAGGCTGGTGTTGCTGGTTTCACCGAGATCCCCTGTGAACAACAAGGCACCCTAGGGAGAAAAGGACGTGCTGAGGAGCAGGCAGTGCTGCAGGGGACAACAGGCACAATAAACCCGAGGGGCCTGAGTACAGTCTGGGGAGTAAGGCAGTCCAGGATTGGGATCCCTCAGTGATGTCAGGGGCATTTTGGCTAGGACTTTCCTAAACAGTAACCTCTGGGTTCTAATTTGTGTGGGAACAATTTATTTCTAATTTGTGGATGAGCGCACTCCAGTCGGTATAGTTTTTATCTTTAAATTTAATAGGAGAATTATTTGACTCCTGACAACCTACATATAATCTGTTGGCAGGTGAAGCAGGATAGCCAGCTGAGCACTGGCCGATTGCTTTCCTCCAATATTCCTTTACAGGGATTGGTTTCTTCTTCACTAGGGGTTTGGGACTTCCAGATCAGAATACTCTTGTATTGGAGATACAGTGTGTGTTTTCTTTGCCTTTCCATCCCACAAAGATGCAGCTGTATATCCATTGCAGAAGATTTGCAATCTGTATTTAAAAGATGTCAGAGAAGAAAATGAACTGTCTTGTGCCGATGCTAAGATGATGAGAAGTAGGAAGAGAATAGATGATGAGAAGGGACTCACCATTGGAGAGTGAACTGTGCCCTGAAGCTCTATCCACCCCTTGTGAGTGCTTTGCTTCTGCTCTGGGCAGCAGCCTGAATCCTCCTTTGCAGACCTGGGAACCCCGGCACATTTTGCTGGCTGGTTCCCATTCCTGTTGGCAAATGTGCTGCTTTGTGAGGTCAGTTGTTTGCTGCCCCACAGCAGAGTGCCCAGAGTGAGCTGTAGTGACTCAAATCAGCATTGTCACAGCACAGCATTATTTATTTTATGTACAGCAGCCACTGTAAAAAGAAACAACCCATACTGCCCGTGCCTGGCTTGCAGTCTGCCATTTCCCTTGCAATGTGAGCGAGTCTGATTTGTCACTGATGTGTCCATTTCTCAGAGCTGGCTTACTTTTACTAACACCATGTCCCTCCCTGCTCACTCATTTTTCTGAGATTTTCCAACTGAAGGGACACAACTTTGCCTTAAGATAAAGGTGCTTGTGCCTAGTTTGATCAGGACCAAACTTAATGTGTGAGGTTTTGGGTGAATATCAGCTGCTGAGCACTCTAAAGTCATCGACTGCTTTCCTGCAGTGTGTGTCAAACTCCGATAGCAGCCAACCAGATAGCAAACAGCAGGACAGAAGCAGACATAAATACAAAATTAATGTAGATATTTCTCATAGCACTCTCATCGTAGCAGAAAAACAGCCTCTTTTCCAAAATGCCTGCATATAGCCTTGTGTCCTGATGGTGTACGTATATTATTGCAGGTATTTTGGTGCTGGAATGAAAGGAAATGGGGGCTGTGTGGATTAGGAGACCACATGCATGTGCCTGTTTTATGACTGTGATTATCTTTGTAAGGTGCTTAAATGCTGCAAGTGTAGCATCCTATAAATGGGTGGGCAGATTAGATTAGATCTGCAGTTCTCAGCAAGGGAGTTTATACCTGCTTGGCTCACTTGGAGGCTGAGTTTCTCTTTAAATGCAGTATTGCTAGCTGTTTCTTATGCCCTTTATCAACTGAGTTTCCAACCGGCAGCCTCATAGGGCTTGATGCTGTATCTTTGATCTCAGATAGATTTTTGTATATAAAACCATATTTCACACCAGCTTTGCAAGCTGTTATGTTAATTCATTGGCTGTCTACTATCCTGGCTGCTATAAACACAATAAATACAGCAAAAGGAATATATAAAGTAACACCCATCCATGCACCCAGTCTTGCTCCTGAAGCAAAATCCAGGGCAAAACTTTCATGTGGGGGAAGGGAAGGATTTTCTTCCACATCTGTATGTATCAGATTTTCAATTTTTGTCTGATGGAAGCCTGGTGATTTCAGAGGAGTTGAAAAATAGCTGGTGCTTGGTTCATAATGACTGTGCTACTGTTATATCACAGTGCTTCACTGAAGCCAGGACTCTCGTTCAGATGGATTGGCAGAGTGCCTGGACATAGTTTTTTGTTGAGTTTGCTGGGTTTGTAAGCAGGAATTGGGTAAATTGCTCTTTTGCAGTATTTGTAAGCCTTGCAACTGGTCATTGGCTTTGAAGCAGAAAAAGTGTCATTTTGACAGCTGCCTTTCCTGTATGTGACAGCAGCACTGCAGTTGAGTTTCCTCTTTTGCCCCCAAAGATTCCAACCTAGTGAGCAGTCATCAGTCTATTGAAAGGAAACTGCTTGTTCACATTTGGAGAAAACAGGCATAGGAACGAGAACAGCTTATGCACCTCCTCTTGGAGGAAGGAAAAGAGTCACAAAATTGTCCTGCTTTTTACAAGTAGGTTCCTTTCAAATTCCAAAGCACTCTTCCTATTCAGCATCTTACAGCTGAACAGATATATTGATGTGTTTACAACTACCGAGAAGGGTAGAGTTAAGTACAACAGTGATGTGAGCTTCAGAGCTCAGTGTAATATACCGTTACCCTTGTGAAATGCAATTATTTCAGCTCTTATTTTTAAATAGTTGTTTTTCTCAGTGTGAAAGCTAAATCACATAACATAACAATGTTATTCATAAAACTACAAGTTTTCTGTTCCCAGCAAATTTGCTTTGATTTTAAAGGGGAAATCATATGTAAACAAAACTTTTTAAAAAACCTACAAGGACTGCATAAAGCAAGAGCCAAAAATGCCCTTCAACAACCCAGCTCAGATAAGGGAGACTAAAAGGAACTCCTTTTCCTTTTGTTTCACATAGACACGTGAGGTGAGGGGTAGCATGGTTTTAGAGCTTTCTGGTACATCTAGTTTTCTCTTTGCACTGAAACTGTCATTGGTTTTAGTGAGGGAATACTGTGTAATAGCATTTAAAGTAGGTTGTGATCACAGGCTTAAGGCCTTATCCTGGATCTTATTCTTTACTCAAGGTGCTTCAGTGAGGTTGCTCTTGATGATCATGACTCTTGACTTTAAGTATTTAAAAAAAAAAAAGGAACGACTCTTCTGTCCTGTTGGAAGCTAAAGTGTGGTGAAGGACTGCTCCTGGGTGCCTGCTTCCAGAAGAGTGTAGCGTGTGCTCTGCCCCTTGCCTCTCCTGCTGGCACTGGACGGGCTGTCCAGACCGGGAAGGCTTTGTGCGGGCTCTGATGCCCACCTCAGCTCACATCAGGAAAGAGCAGTCAAGGTAACTGAAGCAGTGGGTTTGTGAAAGTAGTGATAAACAGAGAAGCAAAAAAGCTTTCTGAATTTTTTTCTTTTCTGATCTGAAAAAATAGAGCAGTTTCAACCCTTTGAGACCAAAATACTGCACCCAAAATACCCGCAAACTGGCATTTAATTACAGTGATGAAAACATCAGGAGAAAATTGTACAATATTAACAAAAAGTAGAAACTTCAGCTGAGGACTAGGTCCCTGTTATTACCTTACAAATTAACCCTTTAGAGTGTTTTTCATTTTGGTATATAACTTTTGACTCCCACAATAGAGGTTTAATTACAATACTACCAAAGTTTCAGCGGTAACCTCTAAAAGCAGCCATCATTTCAGAAGGACAGGCTGAAGGGAAAGACTTTCTCCTCAATAATTTATGAGCAGCACATATTAAGTATCCAGTGTATGCCAGCTAATAGCATGGAGATACTAGGTTTTCACACTAGGTAAACAAATAACTATAATGGAAACACAGCTGATTAATGGTCAGCGAAGAGCACCCATAAGCAATGGGCTTCAGTTCCAAAATCCAAGAGATTTTTGGGGGCAGAAAATAGCTGCTGTGTCTTACGAGTAGACAGAAGGTCACAAGGTTTGCTGAGTTGGAAACTAGAAGCCTATAAATAGGGAAGCCATAGAAGGGCAGAGGAAAAGATAGAGGATGCTGATGTGCGAGATGTTCTCAAACAGGGTGGGAAAGTTGATCTGAGAGCCCCGTCTCTGAAAATTTTGAGCATGAAGGAAAATGCTTTGGCTATGTCTGCACCATGAACAAGGGAAACAATGTGCAACATGCTGTGTTCGTCCACTTGGTATAAAGTCTGTCTGTCTAAAGGCTTTGCGTAGCATAAGAACTAGGTATAGAGATATAAATTTTATTTCACTGTCTGCTTCTCCCTCCTCTATTTTCCCCCAGCCCTTTAAATATCTCTCTTCCCATTCAAACTTTTACCCCATTGGCTGGGGGCATAAGGAGAGGGAACCAAACCAAAAAACTGACCATGTTCAGGAGCTCATATACTCTTCTCAGCCCTGCCACCAGCTCCCTGAGCAAGCCTGGGCACATCAGCCTCCCTGCCTGCAGTCTGGGGCCAGCACTACTGCTCAGCACCCTGGGATCTGCTGGTGAGCAGCACTGCATCAGCCCTGGATTTACTCCATCTGTTATTAATGATGACCCTGAAGGACTGAAAGGATGATGCCTCTGCTTCTCTTGTGGGTCACTGACACACTGGTGAACTCTGTTTTCCAGCATCAGATGTCTGTGGCCGATGCCTTGCCCTCTCCCTGGCTGTTTTCAGGGCAGGGGGGGCTGGAGGGTGGGAGCAGGGAGCATCCATCAGCAGATGCTTGGTGCACAGGGGACGACGTATTTCTCTGTGGGTACAAGGGTTGCTGCAAGAGAAACCTGAAGGCTTTATAATGCCAGTCATGCATTTCATATGGAAAGTGTGTCCATATTGTTTGAAGAATTGAGGCAAACTAACCTGCAGCAGGGACGTATTCTTTTTTGCATGTAAGACTTCACACCTGTTAAGTCATGGGCACAGCATAGCATTCTCTCAAATTGTTTGTAATTCAGCATTTAAAATGATATGGTGTTGTAAGTTAAGCAATTATCAAGACCTCAATTCCAAGACACAGAGGTTCCAGGTTATAGGTCTCATGAGTTTTATTTACTTTAATTCATGTCAGCTCATTATCAACCTCATCAGGGAGTGCAGACTTAAAAGTAAGCCTTGATCAGTCATTATTCTAGGTACACACATGTGGATTAAGGGTCTTTTCATCTACACAGTTTGGGAAAGCAGAGCGGAAATCTATATTGTTTCACTTTCCATTATTCAAATGTGTAAAATAATTTTTAGATGAGTCAGGGAGGCCATGGAGATCACTAATAACATCTCTTGTATCAGAAGTAATTTGGTTTGTAACTCTCTATGATCAGATCAAATAATCCTTTTATACCTGACCAAAATTGCTTTGTAGGGTTCATGTGCTATTGCTAATAATTATCATCACAGTGTGTCTTTGAACTATTAGCCATTATGTTATACACATTTTTATGATGAGGGTGTTAGAACTAGAGACCTGATGGATTCCCTGAAGCACAAGAACTTTTCAGCTGGCTCCTAAAATGGACTCAAAAGTGTCCACTATCGGAATATTTTGCAAACTACAAGTCAGCCCTCAAGTCCAGAAAGATGTCATGGTACCTCCATGACCCCAGCCTCCTTCTTCTGCTGGAGATAACCACTTGGTTTGACTTAGTCTTACTGACTTCTCTTGATAAGGATAATCACCAACTTTAAAAAATAGATTATCTGTATTGAATCGACAATTATCTTTTTAATTCTGATACATGCTGTG
Source organism: Atrichornis clamosus (assembly GCA_013400975.1). Classification (NCBI taxonomy): domain Eukaryota; kingdom Metazoa; phylum Chordata; class Aves; order Passeriformes; family Menuridae; genus Atrichornis; species Atrichornis clamosus. Next base: position 72,379 of record WBMZ01012041.1, on the reverse strand, counting down.
TCAAAGTAAGAATGCAGAATCTCTAAATTACTGTGGGAAAGTGTGAACTTACGTTTTAGTCCCTTTTTTTCCCCGCAAAGCTGCGGGCAAACTTCTTAATCTTTGTAGAGTTATATCTCTGTCCCTAGGGATTTCTTGCTGCACTAAATCTCACAGCTATGTTTCTCATTTGGGGCATCATTCTGCACAGGTGGAGAAATATGATTCTAGTTTCTTCTAGAAAGCTTTACTTTATTCAGATTTCAACATAAAACATAGTAACTGTTGGTGTGCTAGTCAAAATTTTGTAATTTATTGGCCCTGTACTAATGAATATCGAGGTGTAGGCTTTTCACTCCCCCTTCCATTCACATGGTGATCCAAATCGTGTAAAATACAAACCATTTTGTAATTTTAACCACTATATTCATTTCAGTGCAAGACTGACATCCCCATATGTGTTTATGAGATGCATCTGTCACTGTGACATTATACCTCACGTATTTTTGATAAGGCTTCTACTCTGGGGTCCCCCTTGGGATTTTGCAGTCCTCTGATAGTGGATGGGCAGACCCTGGAGGCTGAAGCCCACAGCTGGTCAGACTGCTGAATTCTAGGTGTCAGCCAACAGGATATTTAAGCCTTATGCATGTTATAACGAGGGCAAATAAGAGAAACCAGTATTATGTACTTTAAAAAAGGGGATTCAAGCTTTTATCCGGGGGCAGGGAATTGCAGAGTTTGAGGGGCTGCCTGAGTCTGGCTCCTGCCAGCTTTACCTTTGAGTTAAACAGCCAAAGTGTCCTATTTAAAAGCAGGTGTAAAAATGAGGCAGGCAGGGAGAGATCATTTCTCAGATAATCTGGAGTCAAGCCATTTAGGCCTTAGCTGATTGTAACTGATATCTTGATTTTCACCAGGAAGAAAATGGGTGGCCAGGACAAAGTAATGAAAGGCTTTATTACCATACGGTGCCTTAGAAAGCTTCTTCATTGTACAGTGACAAAGAACTAAAAATGGCTTAATCAGATCAGCCTAAAAAGGAGAAAAAAAATAAATCAAACTTTGCCAAGAGCCTTAAGACAGAAGTAAGAAAAGGCACAGGCTGGTGCATCACAGGAGGTCCCCTCCCTTACAGGTCCTTTGCTGCAGAGAGGCTCTGGCTCTGAGGATCCCCCAAGGGGGTCCCTCTCTGTTCTCTGGCTCTGTACTCATCCCAAAGTGCATTTTCTGTCTCTGCTAAGTTGAGCACTACTGGGTTTTGTCCTGTTTGCAACAGAGCAATAGCAGGGAAGACAAGCAGGGAATAAATGCACCTGTAAAGGCTGCAGAGTCCCGTTATGTGAGAGAGCCTCAGAACCAGTGCCTGGTTCTTGTTTTCCCTCACTTTTGGTGGAAAAGTATGTCAACGGATGTCAAGGTAAATTCTTCTCTTCCTCTCTTTCCTCCCCTCCCCGCCATCTCTCCTCCTTCAAGTCTGTCTTTGTGTCATCTCTTCAAAGTACACTACCTGTAAAATATTGATTCACAGCAGGCTGAGCTGCCAGGTTTAGATTTCTTTTTCACTGGCAGCAATAATAAACTACTACAGACAATGCAGGCTCAGTACCAGCCTCATCATTGCACCACAAGCACATTGGTCTGTCTTATGCGTGACTCAACATAATGAAACAAGGACCCAGAGGTATCTCAAAAGGAAGAGGGAACTGAAAAACAACCACAGGGGACATCAAAGGAGCCTAAGGAGGCTGTAAGCTGAGGATGTAGCAAGTGCCACCTTAAACAACAGTAGCAGCAGCTCTGTTTATTCAAAATAACTTGTCAGAAAAAACAATACAATAAAACAACTGGTGCCACTTGAGACTGGAAATCTAGAATAAACAAACTCTCTCCTTCCTCTGTTCAGCTGAAAAACAGGAATACCACCCACTCCTAGCTACCTTCATAGTCTTTATGTTGTTGAAAAAAGTGTCAGGAATGATTACAGGAAGGTAAAATGACCCTCGATAGCTTATGGCAGTGCTATGAAAATTGTGCCTGGTGGGAATGGTGGATAGACATATGTGGTGTATGAAATGTATTCCAATTTGTTCAGAGGCAAGGATTTCTTGCCTTATGAGCTGTACAAAGAGCAAGGCAGAGCTTTTGGTGTAAACCAGGGTCCCATGCTGTCCCTTCCCTTTTGGTGTGCACTCACTGGAGTGCTTGAAGACTCAAGTAATAAAGCCAGGGAAAGGACAGATGTAAGTATTCTTTGCTCAGGAAGAAAAGCTGGAGCAGGATATTATTTTCCTTAGTGTAATACCCATATATATCAATTTGTTTATATTTGTGTTTTCTTTCAACTGTGACTATTCTAACCAGTTCTCATCCAGAAGCAAATGGGAAAATGTCATATGATCTCTTCCAGATTTTTCTGTCACTTGCCTCACATTTAAAAATTTGGGGGAAGGGGAAGGAAACAAGCAATGCCAATAACTTGATAGGAGCTGTCAATGACTCCAGCTTTGCATTCTTGTTTTCCTGAAGCTTTCAGAAAGCAACAGAGGCTGTCTTGTCATGGTGGTGAAGCTCTGAATGGCTGTGGTGCCCCATAGATTTCACCCTTGGGATCCTACACTTCAGTGGAGCCAGAATATATATTTGAGCCCAGAAATCACAGTTCTGCAAATTGTCATCTGCTCCCCTGAACTTTAAGGGCACCACCCCTTGGGAACCCCTTCCAGAACAGGACTCAGATAAAACAAGAAGCCACTGCTGCAGTGTGGCCAATAGGCTGGAAATACGGCTGTGTCCAAACAGATACTAATACCTGAGGGGCTTTGAAAAGCACTGAGAGGAGGAATATTGCCTGGATTTAGATATCCTCAGATGTCTGTGTCCAAGCCAACCAAGGATGAGCTGATGAAGAAGAAGAGGAACTTCCAGAGCGCAGTGTTTAAGCTGCCATCTGAGGGAGGTACCTGAAAGCTGCCACATGCACCGACATTCATGTAAAAGCCTTGCTTGGTGTAAAGTACCCAGAAATCACTCTTTGTGTGCAGAAAATAATGAAAAAATTAATTTACCTTACAAATATTGAGATTGTAAAAAGAACACATATAAAGGACTTAACATGGTTTCAAATATTTTGCAGTTTTAAGGTGCTCTGAGATCACGTTTCCAGCTTCTTCCCATGATCACAGGCAGTTATCCCTAGCAAAGGTGTTACTACAGATGTCTGTCTCTCCTCCCTCTGCCACCTCTGGTTCAGTCGCAAGTCCCTCGTATCTTTCTCATTGTGTCATGCTACCACTGCTCCTCCTTGTGTCCTGCAGTGCCCTCAGTGCCAGGTCAGCCATCAGCTGCTGGGATCTGGGGCCAGCTGCTGGTGCCCTCGGCCAGTGGTTGGCATGTGCACACCCATGGGGCAGCTAGCTGAGGCCACACAACACCTGACTGCAGAGCCCACGCTGTGTGTGGCAGCAATTTGTGTCTCTCTTTATCCAACCACGGATTTGTGACAGCAAAGATTGTCAGAATACCATACCTTTGCTCTGGCCAATGGGATCAGAAGTGGCAAAGAAGCAATGGGTGTGCAAACATCCTCCTATGTCCTGAGGCTTATACCAAAGACAAACTCACTCAGGTTCTGGGGTAAACATTTTTTCCAGGATTCAAGTCTCAAAGATAAAAATAAAGCCAAGAGGTAGAGATGCTGCAGTTACAATTTCTGCTCTGACTGCAAGCACTATGGATTCGGTGTTCGATACAAATAATTTAGTACCAGATTTTGTCACTGCCATTGCTGCTGAGCAGTGCAATAGAGCTGCTGCCCTGCCTGGTGGAGCAGGTTTTTCTTGCTGCATCCACATACCATTACTCACGGGTGCAGCTGGTCTCAGGGAGGAAAGATTGCTCCTGCAGGAAACCCTCCTCAGAGGGGGCCGGGAGCCTCCCTCGGCAGTGCAGGAGCTGTGGGTTTCAGCACTGGTCCTCCTGTGCCCCGGCCCATTTCCATGGTGGTGTAGCCAGGTTCACCTCACTGATGGACCCCCACCCAGGTCTGCCCAGGCCATTGTTACTGCCCCACCGGGAGCGAGGGGCAGGACTGGAGCCTGCTGGGTCAGGACCTCCTTCATAAATGCATCCAACAGCAAGAAAGGAATAACACAAATATGCTCATGAAGCCACAGAGGAGAAAGCAAGGCTAGAGACCATGTGTTTGTAGTTGTCTTATTTTGGCAGTATTTTGACTGAAACCTTGTCGCTGTTGAACCACTGGCAGAGTGAAAGAACCAGACGAGTTCGGGTGAGGCAGGAAATCTGAATTTATTATTTAATTCTAAAACTTATATAGACTTTCCAAAGGTCGTCCAGATTGGGTCAATTCATAACCTCCCCCTAGGCCGATAGGCCAGGTAGAATGTCCATCTGTCCAGAGACAGTTTTCAATAACATCCAAGCTTTTAACTCTATTTACAAAACATAGAAGGAAGAAGAGAAAAGTTCCCGTGGGAAAGGTCTGTGTTACCACAAAACCTACCCCTAGGCTTAGGGATAGCCCAACACCTGAGTGTCCATTACCATTTCTAAGCAGGTCTCCAGGTGGATAGCTGTGTGGAGGTCCATCCTTGGCACAGCAATTGCACCCTGCTTGCTCTCAAAGGCACAGACTTAGCTGGGCTGGACACAACAGATCCCTCCATTGCCCCTCTAATCTCTTTGTTGCATACTGTGCAAAAGGCTCTCAGCAGATAAAGTCATCACACCCAGATTTATTTTTCAGCATCACTTTAATAAATATGAGGACGGTAATAGCTGTCTTCCAAGGTATGCTCTGCAGTGTGACCCCCTTTTTATCATGGGCTATAAACTTGGGTCTTCATTTTGCATCCTGTTCAGCAGTGAACATGCTGCTGTCAGTCAGGAGGGGATGTTGGCATGGAACAGCACAAGATGGTGCTGCTGACAGTCCTCTGTAAACCGAAGTGGAGAGCTCAACGCAAACATTTCCCTCTCCTTCACTCTGAGACACAGTTCAATGCCTCGCCACTGGCAGGGCTCTGCTGAGGCCTTTCTGGAGGTGATGTAAACCACGTCAGTGCTCCAGCCCTCTTCCTGCAGAGTAGGTGGGAAAGGGCAACACAAGCACTGCTCTCTCCGTTGGGAGACCAGGTGAGGGTCAAGGAAACAGTGTTTAACTCCATCCTCACATGGCAAGGGAGGTGGTGGAGGAGGCAGGAGAGGTGGGCTGGGTCCCTGGGTGGGCTCGTAATGTTTTGTCTCAACTCTCGAGGCTGCCCCTAAAGCAAGGATTTCTGTTCCACCTGTGCCTCAGACCCCACAAAGATCCTTGAGATTCAAGAGAAGTTGGTAAACAACTTAAGATCTGCTAGCTCATTTTTAACCCTTTGCCTATACTGTTCACTTCTCATCCGTGCACCTGGGCCCTGCTGAGTGCAAGCAGGGGTCTGGTGGATGGGGAGAGTGTGGTGTGTGTGTGTTGCATTGCTCCTGGAGAGGGATAATTGCAGCTCTCAAGGACCAGTGGCATTAAAGATTTGTTATATTTAGCTTCTATCCTTATTACAGGATTGCAAGTTGCAATCTAAAAGATAAGAAAATAAAAGAAAATACTTGAGCCTTGCAAGTTAAAACAGTTGAGCCAGAGCAACACATTTAAAATGGAGACATTCCCTGTCTAATTGCAGGCAATGTCAAAGATAGTCTCTGCCTGTGTTCCTTCACTCTCTGACAGGGAACAACCCTTACTTCTCCTTTTCATCCCTGTTTTCCCATTTCTGGTTCACAAAGTTAAAGCTTAGAGGGCTGTGGTTCTCCCCCATTAAAAAAAAACCCAAACAAAACTGACCAACCAACCAACCAACCAAAAACTAAGAAAAAAAAAGACACAAAAAAAAAAAAAAAAGAAAAAAAAGGCAGGTTCCAGCCTTTTTCTTCTAAGCTCCTTGTCCATTTACTTCCTGCCCACTCTTCCTTCCCTGCATCTTTAAGTGGGAGCCTGAGAGCAGGATTTGGCCCCTAGTACATTTCTGGCTGGAGTTTATCCTGTATGAAGGGTTGGACATTCAGAAGGAAGTGATGGGGGCAGCGAGGACATATTTGTACCTGTTACCTGAGGACCTTTTGTGCTGTTTCCTGAAGGAACCCTGCTCGTAAGAAGGTGCTGCTCTTCCTTATGGTAGTAAATCTTATTTGGCCTGCACCATTCAACACATACTATTTCATAAAAAACTAGGATATGGGGCAAGAAGAGTAAGAGAACATTTTGTTTCAGGACCATGGGAGAAGTCCCAACCTTGTCATGCAGTAGGAATGCAGTGCTTGACCTGCAATTACTCTTTGCAGGTAAAAAAAAATTTTTTTTCAAATTATTTTTTGTAACTGTGGTGACTTGACCCCAGCTGGACACCAGGTGCCCACCCAAGCTGCTCTATCACTCCCCTCTGCAGCTCGACAGAGAAAATATAAGGATGGCTTGTGGATTGGGATAAGGACAGGAAGAGATCACTTGCCAGTTATCATCATGGGCAAAACAGACTTGACTTGGGAAAATGAGTTTAATTTATTAACAAACAAATCAGAGTAGGATAATGGGAAAATAAAACTACCTCTTAAAACACCTTCCCCCCACCCCCGACTTCTTCCCAGACTCAACATTACTCCCAAATTCTCTACCTCCTCCCCCTCAATGGTAATGGGGGCTGTACTCAGTTCATCACAGGTTGTCCCTGCCACTCCTTCCTCCTCACTCCTCACCCTCTATCCCTGCTCCAGAGTGGGATCCCTCCCACGAGAAACAGTCTTCCACAGACTTCTTCAGTGTGAGTCCTTCCCACTGGCTGTAGTTCTTCACAAACTGCTCCAGTGTGGGTCCTTCAGGAACAGACTGCTACAACATGCGTTCCTAATAGGGCCACAAGTTCTTTCAGAAGCCTTCTCCAGTATGGGTTCCTCTCTCCACGAGTCCAGGGGTCCTGAGAGGAACTTCCTACAGCACAGGCTTCCCACAGGGTCACAGTCTCCTTTGGGCATCCAGCTGTTCTCACAAGGGATCCTCTATGGGCTGCAGGTGGAAATGGTCTGCAGGAGCACAGCTGCCTCACCGTGGTCTGCACCAGGGGCTGCAGGGAAGTCTGCTCTGGTGCCTGTAGCACCTCCTCCTCCTCTTTCTCCACTGACCTGGGTGTCTGCAGAGCTGTTTCTCACACATACTTCCTCCCACTCCTCTCTGGCTGCAATCCCTGTGGCACAGTAACTTCCCCCACTTCTTAAATCTGCTGTCCCAGAGGTGCTACCACTGTTGTTGACAGGCTCACCCTTGGCCAGTGGTGGGTTCACCCTGGAGCCAGCTGGCATTGGCTCTATCAGACATAGAAGCTTCTGGCAGCTTCTCATAGAAACCACCCCCGTAGCCCCTCACTACCAAGATCTGGCCATGCAAACCCAATACAGTACCTCTCTTTCTTTCCTTAAGAATTTGTGAGTTTTTCCTAGCAATAATAGTGTGCTTGATCTTTCTTCCTTTATTATCAGTTTATAGCACATACTAAGCCTGTCTGACAAATTTAGACTTGATTCAAGTTCATATTTTAAAATCTTTTGTGTTTTCTATGAAGTCCTCATGACTGCTGTCTTTTAAATCCATTCTTGGTTTCGTGCTATAGACATCAAAATTTTGCTCATGATTTAATTCAGAGTCTCTGTTCCTTTTTCTCATCTGTCATTAAAAGCTCAGCCATTCACCAGAGGTTTGTCTTTTGTGGTACCTTTTGGTTACAGCTTTTTTCTCTCTGAGGGAAGGGTCTCAATGAAGAGCTGTGATTTAAGAATTAAGGGGATGGCTCTGTGCAGAAAGCATTCCAGAAACCTCTTTTGATTTCCTGTTTCCATATGAGGGCTTTTGAGGGATTTCTTGGTGGAAATCCTCTATTTTTGTTGAAATAGGATTGACAACACTCTTGGCAGTGCTGTCTTGATTATAGGGGAAAGTTAATCTTGATCATTAGAAACAGGACATTTTGTCACTTGTGTTTGTGCTGCATTCTGTTTCTCGGGTGGCAATTGTTCCTCATATTCTTTTTTTGCATGGTAACAAGGAAGAAACAGTATTCAGGAAATTTCTTCTTAAACCCTTTATATCACTTGTTCTTTTTTTCCCATTTGTTGACTCAGCCACAGTTTTCCCATAGCTGTTTTTCAAAGACAAAGTAGTTTGCAGAGTTGAGATGTATTTTTCCATAAGTGGCATCCTTTCCCAGCCTTTTCCAGTGCACTTCTTGTACTGTCAATGTTGCAGATGGATGAAAGCACCGTGCATTGCACTGTGGGCTTTATCATCCCCTGTGCAGAACGGCTGCCCATAGTACTAATGCCAAGCTAACAGGCAAAGAGAAGTAGCTAAAAACACGAGCAAGTGCTAGGGAGGAGCACTTGACAGGAACAAAATTAGAAAGTCAGAAGTACAAAATGCCATTTTAGGACAATAACTCCAAAATAAGTAGAAAGATGACCCTTAACGATTGAATATATAAAAATATATAAAATTGATATATAAAAACCAGCAACATGTCATATTTGCCTTAATTTTGGCAATGAAAAGAGATTTATTTTTTGATTACAGGTGGTTTCTATTTATATTTTTTCATGGGCTTATCTACATGGGAGTGTTTCCCAGTACTGCCAGTATAATTAGACTGCTGTAGTTGTACTTCTCTATAAGAATTAGTCTTTCTGCACTAAGGAATTTTTAGTGTGTACATTCTGCAGACATAAACTAAACTGGGAGAAAGAGGCACTCATTTTGGGCTCTGAGCAAGTGGCAGGGAAGCAATACTCATAACAGTGCAGGTTTCACCTTTCTCTGCCTTCCCTGTGTGCTCCTGCCCTTGGATTCAGACACCAGGTTATGGAAATGCAAAGTCTATTTTGTAGATGTTGGAAGGGAAAAGGGTTCAGCTTCAGTACTCACATGGCTGCAGTTAGATGCTTTATGAGTGGGGCTGGGCATGTCAGGATGATTTGCTGAAGGCCAGAACTATCCATGGGGCTTCCTGTAGCCAATGCTTAGGTCTGACTTGTGTCCTTCCTGATCGTGGATGTCCCAGTGGCTTTTATACTTTAAAGGGATACTCTTAGAGGAAAGCTGAGGAAATAATTTCCATTATTTAACAGAAAATATGCTAAGTATTGTTGTTTCAATGATCAGTGATAGAGAAGCCTAGGTCTTTCAAAATAAACCAAGGTAAATAAAATTGGCAGGTATTAAGAATGCTTGACTGCTGGACAATTAAACTTATTTTTGTCAAAAAACAAAAAAAAAAAAACAAAAAAAAAACACCACTCCTGCCCACAAAGGGCAGTTGGGGCAGAACTGAAACTTGATGATACTAAACTGTTTTCATGGGCAGTTTTACAACTTGATGTATCAGGGAAAACTGTAATCCACTGCAGTGCTTGCATTAACTTGACATCCTCATAGCTGATGAACATGTGCAGTGAATGCCAACAACCAGAATTAAGGTTACCTTGGCTGCCAAATGGAAGGTGTCAGTAAACATATGGAAAATGGCATGGAACCATAAAAACCCCAGCCCTTATGGTTTGTAAGAGAGCACAAAACATGCACTAGAGACCTTGGGCTGACCAGCCCCCACATGCCATCAATGAAGGTGTTGCCAGAAAGTGTTGAGAGAACCCATCCTGAGGATCTGGGCTGCCCTGCTCATGTTGACATATCGGGTGTACATGAGAACCAACACAGAACTCCAACTGGTCTCTAGATAGTTGCAACCTAGTGTAAGTTTTGAGGGCTTCCTAACTTAGTTGGGTTTCTACCTTAGTTAGTATGGTGTAGGACAGAGGCTGCTGACACCAAGCTGATTTTGTGATGGCATTTCAGAGGTGACACTGAGTGATGGGATGCAGGCAAGTTGCTGTTGGGCAGCCGGGGTAGCGACTGCTGTTCCATTTCCCTCCCATCCCATGTGAGTATGGGAGTCTCCTGCCTTGCTGGGACAAACTCCACTTTTGCCCTCTGGGAGAGTAGAGAGGCTGAACTTTTACTAACTTCAGCATCCCCTCTTGCACTGCCCTCTCTAGAGTGGAGCCAGACCCTCTCGTTCTCCCCAGAGTATGGATGTTTTCACCAGCACAAGCTGCCAGCATCACACAGCTGGAATAACATATTGTCAAAAAGCATGATGCAGTGACTTTCTCCTGAATGGAGACAAGTCATGACATGTGAAAAATGTGGGTGGGAGGAATGGGAAATCACTGGGGCTGGGCATTGGTTGGTTCTTTTCTTACTCTTCTTGCAAGGCCCTAATCCTGGTCACTGCCAAGGGACAGTACAGAGATCCCAAGGGTCTGCATGAGAAGAGCAGCTCCCTTGCTCTGGGGATGAAATGTATCTGTCTCAGCTACTGTGATATTTAGAGGCTGTAATTTGCACAGGTTTCCGTGCTCAGCTGATGCACGCCAGCCTGATGAATTTCTTAGTGGTTTTCCTTGGCATGTGGCATTCCCACTCTTTGTCCCAGAGCAACTTGCCCTTCTTCCTGAGGGCAGTACACACCTTGCCCCACATGGTGCTTTGCTAGCATTGCTCACACCCTTCAGTCTGTCTTACTTTCCTTTGGTGTAAGACCCCACCAAAGGTTTCTACTAAAATAGAAATCTAGAAAAGTTGGAACCAGGCAGATGAAATACTTTGAAGCAAAGTGTATGTCTTACTCCTTTAAGCAAAGGTAGATGGCACATTTCAGCATCATCAGTAGAGTTTCTGCTAGTGCTGAATATAGACTGCAGAAATGTATCTGACCACATAACTGCTTCAACAAAGCATCTCACCTTCAGAAGTGAAAATGCCCATTAAACCTGTTGGCTATGCTTCAGCTGGCTCCCAAAGTGAAGCAGATGTTCACATTACTTTCTCTAGCGAAATTTGCCTGTTTTTGCATACCTGTTAGGGCAGTGCTGGGCAGGGACTGGTGGTTCCCATGTGGTTGGGTTTGCTGGTGGCAGCAGGGCACCAGCAGTGGCTTCGTCCAGTTTGGGCACAGTTTGACCGTAAAAAACTGGCTGATTTAGGGCCTGACTGAGAAATGGCTGCTGACAGGGTCTATCTGCTTTCCTGGCTCTAGGTCCCACCTCTCAGCTTCCAGTATGTTTGTGTCAACTTTACAGGGTTTCCCAGGAAGGCTATAGAGCTGCAGCTGCAAATGTTCCTTACTTATTGCAGAGGCTGAAAGGATTGCTGCTGAAGACGGCACTCATTGCCACCACAGTTTAAGCCTCTTGTGCTTTGGAGGAGGATTATCAGAAAAGTTACAGTATCCTTGCTAAGCACAACACTTTGCTAATTCTTTGGAAATATCCTGTTCCTATTCAAAGATATTTTCTCTATACTCTCTCTTCTCATGCTAATTATTATGAGATTTAAAAGATAACAGTGGTGCCTATGTGTTAGTGGGTGCCTATGTGTTCCTTTTCCTGAACTTTGCAGCATTTACTTTGTTTTTAAGAATAGAGCTTTTCTACTCCAGCCTATAAGCTATGGGCCAGATCTAAAGCTGCCATCAGTGCCTTGGTCAGCTCCCAGCAGTGAGACCCCAGTCCTGTGCATTTTCTTGGTGTCTGCAATGAAGAATTGAGTGCTAGGCATGCACGCCAAGGTTTCCTGAAGAGATGTCCTGTTTCCATGAACTACAGAGGCCAAGATTGCTGTTTCCAACAGAGTTGTCACTGATATCTGAGTGACTATTTTGGCAATTATAATAAAAATGTACCCACAGGAAAGTGATATATGGAGCTTGATCTTTCCTGTGAATTTCCATTGTCCAAGCACAGAAATTCTTACTAGGTGATTTAGCAACAAGGTATTAGATTTCTAAAACCCCTGAGCAATTACCTAAAAGGTTGTCCCACAAGCTGCCAAACATATAATCCTTTTGTGTGGATTATGATTAGCTATTGTTTGTCTGGTGCTTTGGAAATGTAAGAGGCAAAACATGGTTCTAAAGTGTTTGTTTTCTGGAGGGACCACCCTGGAGGTGTCAGAGGCTCCAGGCAGGGCATTCTGGCTGCTCCCGTACAGCACCGCTGCTGCCAGCTGCTTTGAGGTGCTGTGGTGGGAGAGGAACAAAGCCCTCCATGGCTCCAGCTAATCCAGAAGAATGCTTTAGACTATCCCACTTCCCTCTCATCCTTTAAGTTTGATGTTCTCCCTTCTGTCTCAGCCACATGTAGTGTGTCTCTGATACATTGGTAAAAAAGCCTTAAACTTTAGTGCTATCAACTGTAGATCTTAGAGAAGCCTCAGGAAATGTCCTTAATTATTTAAAAGGAAATCTGTCATAATAATAGCACGCTATCTGTGGCTAAAGTGAGCAGCGGCAACGTGATAGTTTTTTTTAATGCATTGAAGCAGAATATTGGCTTGGTGGATCCATGAAAACCATGAAAGTCATGTGATGAAACAGCTCTGGATTGTACAGACACTTTGTATGTAACAGTCACAGAGGAAACATTTTGCACATTTCTGAGGTTTAAAGAGAATGTAATGCTTGTGGAGCTGATGACTGATGGCAGCAGTCACAGATTTCACCCCAGTTCACCCTACTTGACTGTGTCTGTGCCAGTAGGCAGCATGGTTTGGCAGAAGCAGGCAGATGAAGTGACTCAGTTGGTGCCAAATCCTCCATTTACCCTAAACATGGTTAGAGGTCACTATCAGGTCTAGTGCCATGGGCTGAATGCCTCTAGTGCTGGAGAATGTGAAAAGTGCTCCTCAAGTGCACCTCCCATAGAGCAAATCTGCTCTGGACATGTGCTGTGGTGAGAGCCAGAGCTCTGTGAATGAGTGCAGTGGGGAGGCTTCTGGGGAAACCACCCCCTGGATCTGGATGGAGAAGCTGATATGGACTCATCCTTCTTGTGCCAAATTGGTGGTACAGGTGTCCTCCCATCTGTGATGTTTTACATCCCCTGGCTCAGTATCCCCTAAGGTCCAGAGGAGTCTTTGCCCTGGAATGCTAGTGCAATGGCACAAAGGCTGTCTAGGGCTTGGTGTATCTCTGTCATGTCTTCTGGAAACAGGAATGTCTAAACCCTTACTGATAAAGAGAAGTGGAATCTGTCATCACAGCACTAGGCCCTACCAGTAAGGGATTGTTACCAGAAATATTGCAGCAAATGGGATTCGCAAAGGAGATAGGAAGTTCTTAATTTGAAAATGTTGTGAATACTTCTCAGTGTTAAAAGAGTCTTTCATAAGACTCACATACAGTAGATAGAATTAATACTCCTTCCATTACTCTCTTGATATTTTGTAACTCCAGATTTCCCCATATTCCCTGTTGCTGTAAAACTGTAGGCATTACATCAGGTATTATCAGTTTGATGCTATTATTTCATTAAAAGTCTGGCAAACAGGCATCTGTTTTAAACTGTTTGGGATAAAATAATAATGATGATAATAATGATGATGATAGTAACCACCTGTGATTATGTGGTTTAAATGATGCAGAAGTGAAAGCATTTTGCTCAGAAGTTCACAGTACAAAATAGGAACAATTACTTTTAGACTTTGCCTTTCTCAGCAGAGTACACATTTGAAAATTTGAACCCAGTGGCCTTAGTGAACCTTTACACACAGCTTGTGAGCATTAAGCCCATTTTACAACATGTTGGTGGCTAGAGTGGCATGGCAGGGTCCCACCCCAGTCTCTTGGGAATCAATAGCCGTCGTCTCCTAATGAGAAAGGCACCGAAACTCAGCACTGATGTCATGGTGGAGTCCCCACTGAGAATATGACACCAATGGAGAAAAAAGTTCCTCTTTTGGTAAAGTGCATGAATATAAAGGAACTTATAATTGGTTCTCCTTAAAGACTTGTAGAACTAACACTCTTACAACTCTTCACATTGAAAGGAAGTTCTTTTAAATTCTGTTAGTTCTCCAGCCTACACTTTTTAGAAAAGTAAGATGTGCAGCTTCTGAAGAAAGCCAGGAACAATGAGGTGAGCCGTATTTGCATTCACGAGTTATTCTGTGGTGGCACGTTGTCATCTTTTGTTGAAATATCACAACTTTCAAAAAGACTCCTTTGAAGCTAAAGAATTATATTTCATCTTGTTTTCTAAAAAGTTACACTGAATACACACTTTGAAATGACAGTGTGAGATCTGATTGCCCTTTAGCATAGGTCTGTCACCTAAGGTGTCTGTGTACAAATCAAGGTCATTGTGTTTTCTGTTATCTGTGGTTGATAGGATACATCAGTCCATATCCACACCACTGGCATCCCAACATTTGGTATGAAAGTCTACAAGATATTCCATTTGGAAGATGAACAACAGTGAACTAATAAGGGCATTAGATTTAAATACTAATCTCTGCTTTGAGTTGTTTTCCAAGATCAAAGTTGAAATTGATGCAGGGCTATGTGCCATACAGAATTAATGCTCTACAAGAGTGAAAAGAATATGTTTTAAATGTCTGAGTTATGCAGTGCTGAATGACTTCTGCTCTCACTAACCAGTAGGACAGCACGGTCCCAAACTTCTAAGGCAAAGCAACCATGGCAGAATTACAAACCAAGAAACACCTCCAGCCGGAAAGTAGTTTCTTTCTTTAGACAAACTGAGAACAAACAACCACAGTGTACTACCAGTCTTATGGGCAATAAGAGTGTATCTGCAGTAGGAAAGCACCTCAGCCACAAATGGGCATTCAGGAACTTGCACAGGGTTGACATCTAGATCTCTGAACAACCTGTTCCTCTCTGCTGTCTGTAGGTTTTCACCCTGGTCTGCACTGGTGACTAATGTAGGCACAAACAAAACGTACTTGAAACTTTCAGTGAAGAAGCCCAGTGAGCTCCTTTACATATCCTAGATTTTAATGTACTCATTGACTGTCTTGCTGTAGTCTTATCTTATTAACACTGTACTTTTATTCAGTTAGTTACTATTCTGCAGAGGTCTGGAGCCCAGCCCAAAGCCTGCTGCTGACTCCTCCTCCATGACCTGTGCAGAAAGCTCAACTCCTGTGCTGCCAATTCCCCATTAGCTGAAAGAAGAACAAGAAATTTTTGGTAAACTTGTGAGGACTACCTTAATAATCTGGGAAAAAATACTTTTTAGCATTTGAAAGTGAGTTACAGGGAATTAGGTTTTCTTCTTTAATACTTTTGGGCCAAATCCTGAACACTTTACACAGGTAAAATTCCTGTCTGGAGTAGTACTGAGAATAAATAGTGACTAAACCAGCGTTTGTTGCAATGGCTTCAACAGTTCTCTGGTTATGATGCTCAGTGAGCACACTGCTTTCCAAGAACATGCCCGAGATCTGGCAGAAACATGTTGTTTCACAACTGACTTGCTCTTAAAGAGGCATCAATTTTGCTCTAAGTGCTATTCCATTAAGAAGAGCTGCAACTGATGCTAGGACTTTATGTTAAAATGGAGTCTGGAAGCTTGAAAACATAGACTGCTTAGCAATTAGGAAACTTCACATCAATTAGATCTGAATTGGTGCCTTGCCAGCCTTTACAGATTTCATATATGACCCTGAATAATCACAGGACCAAATTTGTAAATGGATACATTAACCCCAGTTGAAGTTGGCCTCACTTTGCCATGGCTTATCTAAGCAACACCCTCTGGTCTATGCAAGACATCTCTGCCTCACAGAAAGAAAGATCCAGCCCACCTGGTTTTCCAGGCAAAGAAAAATAGCACACTTTTTGCCATTGCTGATCATTTTTGTTCTGTACTGAGGGAGCCTGGCCCACTGGGCCAAGGATACCTTCCTCATCCCCCAGGTACCTTGAGATAGGCCCCTATTTTTCTGCTACTGGATTTCTCTAGTCTTCCTTTGCACATGGGCAGAGCATCTGCATTGCAGACTTTTGTGGTTGGAGGGACCACTGGGGTACTAAACCTGTCCCTGCACTAATCCCAAGGGAATCTGGCCCTTCTCTCCCAGCTGGGAATCCTTCATCTCTCTGTATGTCTGTTTCTTATTTGTACAGTGGAGATAACGACACTACCACATCCTACTGGGATTTTATGAACAGAAATCTATGAATATAGTCCTTGGGATTAGCAGAAAGACTGTGATGATTGGGATCATATAAATACCCAGATAGATCTCTTAGGGAAACAGCTGGTAAAGGTATTGGGAGGGATTTAATAGCCCTCTGAGCAATTAAAATAAGAAAAGGCCATAGTTCTAACTTACTAAGTAAGAGTAAAACTGAACCGTATTGGATTTTACTCTGCTCAAATGAGAAAATCTGCAGATTTTGTAATTAGGTAGTAGAATTCTCTTATACTTTCAGTTGCTTTTACTACTCAGTGGTTTACAAAATAAGAGTAAACTCTGAGACCTCTCGTAATGAGCTTAAATAAACCCAGCACCAATTAATAAAAATGGAAAAGGTTGCACCCGAACAATCACAAGCCTGGAACAGTGAGACTGTTAGCACTGTCATCTGTGGAGATATCAGTGCTGAAATATGTGCAGCAGAATTTGCTCGAGATTTAGGAAGGAATTACATATCCCACTAGTGCTCCTGTCTCTGAAGGTCAGCTGCAGAAACAGATGGTCAGAAGAAACTAGCTAAAAATCTTATTGCAGTGGATACTAGAAAAGAAAACAATTTTTAAATCAGCAGAAGAGAAGGTACAAATATTAAGACTTGTGATCACAGCCTGCATTGCTCCATTTCCACTCTCCTAAGATCTTCTGCATGCTATCATGAGTCTGAGTCAAGTGACCCCCCTGAGACACTTTGAAATCTTGTGGCACCCCTTCTTCCTCTATGGGACAGGGGCAGCTCGGGGCCCAGGGGCCTGAGCTCAGTCGCTGCACACCCTTTCTCTTGGTAGCAGTGTCTCAGGTGAGCAGAGCAGCCCTGGCGATCGCCACGTGTGAGTTGTGCCAGGGGCCAGCACACACTGCCGCTGTGGCAGGCAACGCCATGGGGCACAGACTGCACCAGCTGCTGGGACTCTCTGAGTCTACTCCTTGTTAGGGCTTCAAAACGTGTATTTATTAGTGCATCCCAGTTGTTTTGTTGGGGGTTTTTTCCTTATTCTTTCATATACTTATTCTTTCATTTTGAAGCCTATTAGCTTGCATTTATTAGAATCGAATTTTTGTTTTGCATAATCAATCTTTGCTATAATACTGGCATTGTGCTGATATTGAACGAATCTTAATTCCGCCATTGCTTATTTTCTTGACTTATGGAGAACTGCAGTGTGTGGCTAGTGCTCATTAAACCCTGTCTGCAAGCAGTTTACTTTGCTATTTGTGTCAGTCCTAAGCTTAGTGAGAGCGTAGGAGAACGTACTCAAGAGAGCACAAAGGAATAGATAGGGATGTTTTCAGGCACTGTGAAAAGCAAGATAGGGGATGTGTCCCACTAAGAGGGCTGAGTCCAGACAGTACATATAGTTGATTAATTACATATCTGCATGATGCTAGGCACTGTACAGATGTACTGCATCTTTCTCTAAGCCCTCACAGCCAATGGCCCTTATATCATCCATTCCAATGGTGTCATCCACTGCACAAGCTGACACATATGGTTACATAAATATCAGCTGACATTTCTCATAAATTGGGTGATCAAAGGCAATACAAGTTTTTTGGACTACGAAATTAGACAAATCATGTTTCCAGAAGACACCCTGTTCTGCTGGCAACTGCTCCCTGAGAGATTTTGCATTGTACAAAGTGTGATTCTCTAGGAATATGATGTGGGATCAAAGGTCCAAGAGCAGGCTGTGCAATTAAGATCAACTCATTTATCCCAGGCTTTGACACCCTGTTGTGTCTGTGTGTGTGATGCCTATTTCTGCAGAACTGGGTGTTTAAGAAGACCAGTTCTCGACATGGCAGGGGCCAGGAGCTGTACTTGGTCAGGGATGTGGACAGGCTCATGTTTTGTGAGGAAGGGTTTTAACATGGGCTGGGGAGGCTGAGAAGCCTTCTGTGCCTGGAGGAGGGTTGGATGCGGCTCTGATGAGGACAGAACAGACACTCTGGACAGTCAGCAATGCCCATGTTTAAACTGAGGTGGTTCCCTAATGGGTGATTGCTCTGGCAGGGCTCCTGCTCTGATCACCCCATCCCCGCACAGCTCTGTAAGGGAGAGCGTGCCTCACGCCTGAGCGATGAGCAGAAAAGAGTTGCAGCGCGCTGCTCTCTTCAAAGCCTTCTGGGGAACCCTTCACATCCGTCCTATTTCCTCCAGCCCCCTGACAAAGTGGCAGAAACCAAAATCTGATTTACAGCTTCCATTCGTTTGCCTTAATAGACCAGGGTGTGATACGAGCTCGCACGCCTTGCTGCTCATCGCATCTGACAGGCCAGACTTGCACCTCCAGGACTAGGAGGGCCACATCCTGCAGCCGCTCTCATTACTTCACTCCAGTTAATAGTGCCTGTCTCTATATTGGGAGGCTTTTGTTTTGCATGGAAAATTTAGGAAACTACTCAAGCCATGTGATTTTCTCAGATATTATATTCATTATTTTCTCATCAATGTAATAGTCAGATTCTCCCATGATACGACAGGAGCATGAACAGAGATTACAGCTAACAATCCCCTTTTACAAGAACAGGCCCTTTTTCACTGTCTCCTACCCCCTTCTGCAATATTCTGTGGTTTTGACAGAAACTCAGTTTCTGAAATCTTAAAGAACTGTATTAAATACCACTACTGTGATTTCTTTTCACTGTGCATTTGGCTTCCTCTTTCTTATCCTGAAAAGACAACCCTCAGTTCTGATACAGGATCTGCATAACATGAACAATAAAAGGAGCAGCAAAGCATCTGGGAAAGCCTTTCACAGGTTTTTTTCTTGTATTTTTTCATCCTCCTCCTCCTCCTACTTTAGATTCTCCAAGTGTTCTTCTACCTGCTATTGGATAAACAACCCTTGTGAAACTTTGGGCCAAATTAAAGTGTTAAATACGCTACTACAACCCTTCTTAACTTTGCTCCGAACTGATTGTATAGGTCTAAAGGTTAAATTTCGTTTTCAACCTATATATATATTTGAGAGAGCACCAAAATGCATCCTAAAAAGGGAAGAAAAAAGGCTGAGGTGTTCATGTTACAAGGAAATTTCGGGAGCATTAGCTCAGAAATCTGCCATCATGCTTTACATAGTGACGCTATTGTGCTTAAAAAAAGATGTTACCTCACATGCAGCATGACTGTAAGGATGATACAAAAGAATAGTCAGTCAGGTGCTGCCTCTAATTATTTCAGTAATTTTAAATCTTTGAAAATACCCTGGTATTTAAATTTGTTACCTATTCTAATTTGTCTTGTAAATAGGTCTGTTTACAACACAGAACTGAAAGCATCTGAAAGCAGGGAAAAAAACCCCACTAAACTTCCCTCACACACATTTCTCCCAGTTTCCACTTACATTTCAAAATCTACACATTCCTCTACTTCAGATCCAAAACTTGGAGGCACTAAATTTCCCTTCCAACCCAACACTTTGATTCATATTTCTTCTGTTTTAAGAAGTAGAAGAAGAGGAAAAAAATATTCCATGTTCTTGGTGGAGAGGTACAGAGTGGATATTATCTAAACTTCCAGTGAATCACAGCTGACAGTGTTGCTATTTCTAGGCCAGAGAATCACTCTTTGAACAAAATGCAATTGCTGTGTCTTTTCAACCTGCGCTTCAGCAGAGTGAAACAGCAGGATTCCCGTACTGTATAATAACTGTCAGAAACAATTTCTGCTCTGTAAGTGAGGTGAAGCAAAATGTCAAAATATTTGAATACATTTCATTGAGGATATCTTCTTTTAAATTAGTGAAGGCTAGAGGAAGAGAATCCTATTCTCTCGCATAATAAATATGCATGGAACAGTGGGGCCAAGTGAATTCTAATAAAGCTGGGTCCTTGCTCGTTAATGTGTTAGAGAACAACAACAATAAAACACAATAATTATTAGTTAAAGAAATGCCAGCACTGGCCTTTTACCAACACTCCTGAACATATAAAGAGCAATAAATTTAGAGTGTCTGAAGGTGCTGCGTTAATTACCATATTTTATAAAATGCCTTGGGTAGCGGGGAACAATCACAGTGACTGAAAAGGATCCCAGCCTGAGTGCATATATCTCATTATTAGTACATTCCTTGGAAATCATTAGCCAATCCATGTTATCTATGCCCCTACCCAGAGAAGAATGGTAAGGAAAGTTTACTAACAAGACCTCGTAATTTTATAGGGTTTTCCATCCTTAAGTAGCCTATGAAGAAAATGCTCGACTTACTGCTTGCAAAGAAAGGCTGCACAGGTTAACAAGTCTCGTGCCCAGTGATAGGCATCCAGGTGACAGATTTGTGTCCAGGAGGATGGGTGAGCAGAGCACCTAATTCCTGTGCCCCAAGAGCTGTCAGTCACAAAAATCTTTCAGGCAATTTAACACCAGATTCAAGAAAGGTGCAAAGTACTAGAAGAGACCTGTGACACTGAAAGGCAAAGCCTTTATCTGAAGTCCCACAATAGTAAGGGAATTACATGGAAGCATCTCAGCAGCTCTAAGATGTGGATCACTTTTACATGCCATAGACAAGTTGGCTCCCTGCTTTTCTCGAGGCCCTGCCAGCCTGATGTGGTGCACCAAAGCACGAAGGAAATGGATGCATCCAGCACAGGGATCCGTCCAACCATAGCCAGTCTAAGCCGATTCAGAGCAAAGAAGACAAAAGCCTGCCAGAAGCCAAACCGTATGGAGAGGAAAGGAAAAATTATCCCCAGGCCCTCCAGGTCACCTGTGGATACTGAAACATCACACTAATGTTATGTAAGGAAAAGGTCAGTGAAATATATATTTGTACAGGTATAATTCTAGCAAGAGGAGTATGAATGCCCATAAAAAACCTCCCTCTGGTTTCATGAGTGAGTGTTCTTGCTGACTATATTGAAATGCTGAAGTGGCTCCATCATTAAGGTGGCGAGCAGAAATAATAAGCACAATATATAATGGCATGGGCACACGTACACACACACACACAAAGGCAGGGATTTTATGTGTCAGTGAAAAGAAGACTGGCCTCAAATTGATTTAGGATTCATTAGTTCACAGAGCTCATTATATAATATCATGAGATAACAGTTCAGTCCTGGTTTTGGTTTACTGCTATAACCCACTAAAGTGTTGTTTTTGTTGTTGATGTTAAAATGTTCACATCTGATAAAGCACAGTTCTAATAATTTTTTAACTTACTGTTCTTTTAAAAAACATTGATTTGAGTAGATAATATTGACAGACTACTATCTAATACACCAATCTTCCCATAAGTTCCTACTCTGCTTGTTATTGTGATCCTTTGCCTATTTAGGACCTTGAAAAAAATCTCTCAGGGGGTGATCAGAACAGGTTAATTCAAATTACCATACTATTTTGCAATGGAAACCAGAAATCTTTTTTGGTAAAAAGTTTACACTTACAGGAAAATAAAAAATATCTAGGTTGCAGGGTTTTCTGCTGAAACTAATATCAGTCAATAGCCTTGTTTAGAAATGTCAACCAAATTCGTTGCATTCCTAACCTCTACTAGAGAAGGAGATTAAATCTGGTAAATATCTATCTAGATGCCCAGTTATCAGAAGGCATTTTGATAGCAGTCCAGTGTGTAATGATAGATTACAGCATATTGCCTGTGCTGAACACACTCCCAGTCACACTAGTTCTACCAAAATGCATTACTTTTAGTACAGGGCTTTTTGTAACTATCCAAGGCATCTCCTCTGTAGGAAAAAAAAAGAATTAGAATTTACTCTCGTTGTATTCAGTCTTAATATGCCTGGGTGATTTTATTTTGAAGGCAAGTGATAGAAAATATATATTGTTGTTTTCTTTCAGATAAAGTCTTCCTAATTTGTGAGGATTCTGCTTGTTGATGTGATTGCTGGGCTGCATTATTTAAAATAACATAGCTAGAGATTACAGTTTTCTTTGGTAATACTGAGAAAAAATTACAAACCATTTTGCTGGTGTTCAGAGGAAGATAATGGCAGCCCCTGGTAATGTACAGTGGCCAAAATTGCTGAAAAGAAAGAGGAAATTTCATCTAATCCACATAAATTGAGTGTGGGGATTATCAGGCTCTGTGAAAAATGCTTGTTTTAGTTCTGGTGTGTGGCAGGTAGCTATCCAAGATGAAATATGTATCTCTGTTCATCTAATCATGGCATATGCAGGATTGGTCTCAACTGCATGCTTGCAAGTATTTTGAGTAAATTCAATAATCGTAATTGCCTTGTTTTCCTCATAGTTTCTTCTGTTCACTGCTCAGCCTAATCTCTCTCTTCTTCTTGTGTTTTCTCACCCTGGGGATCAAGGAATGGTCTCTAATATAGTTTAATACCTCCCCCATTACAAATTTTTGATTCTATTCTCCATTCCATTAAAACTCTGGCTAATTAAAACCTCTTCTGTATATAATATTCCTTGCTACAGAATTCTTGTTGATTGTTCTTTTACCTGTTTACACTGTACAGGTCCTGTAGCTGAGCATGCACCCTGCTCACATGCGGAGTGAAACAAGTTATAAAAACTTTAATTTGCAACAATTTTTTATTAATAACTGTCTTCTTTTATTTGAAGTTTACACAGGTGTTAATGGTTCTCTTACTCTACTTGCTGGTCTACAGCAATGAGCAAATTTAAATAAAAAGTTTGTCTTTCAGTTAATTTTTAACTAATCTCAGACATATATACACAAGGGTAACACTGCTTTTGGAAGAATCAATCTTGCATGTATTCAAATGGCTTAAATTCATTGAACAGAATATTTTCAAGTGAATGAAAGGACAGGCTCTTTGTAAGCATTAGGGAGCACAACATTTGCAGTTCAGATGCCGTTATTTTTTGCTGCTACTGTAGCGCCAAAGAACAGGCAGAGTTACCTAAAGCCTTCTAAAAGCATAAAATGTTTTCATTTTTACTTATCTATAAGTGTTGATGGGATTCTACTTGTCTTTTTAAGAAAATGTTCTACCAAGGAAGGAATCAACCATATAAATGTTTGATGAGGTAAATGTTTTGACGAAGTCATAACCTTTCCTTATGCTTTTACAAGAAAAAAGTAGTACAGACTTGAATGTGGGAGTACAAGACACAGTGAAATAAAGAAGACTGAGCAAACATATACAGGAGAAGGTACAGTACGACTGCTGTTGCCTTTCATGTGGGTTCCCAGTATTTCATAAACCCCAATTCCCTCTGAGAAACCAAAGGAAGAGCTGATGCATATAATTGACCCTATCACAATTTAAATTTCCTGGCTGATGTAATGTAAAAGGTTTGGATCGAATCTGTTGAAGCAGGATAGCAGGTTTGGATCAATGCTCTTTCATATTACTGTAACTGTAGAGCATCAAAATTCCTGTAAATATTTTTCTTACAGTTGCCAGTATTTATCTGTATCAATGAGAATTGAACAGCTTTAAAATAAATTTAAATCATGAAATCAGGTGCCATCTCTGTGTTTCTCTCTCGTAATCTTTTATCTTTTATTCTTTCCTACCACTATCTGTATTTCCTTCATCACTTTTCCTTCAATCTTTTTCTAAACATGTTTGGTTTTGAATGCCAGTCATTCGTCATTCCCATGGTCTCTGTAGGGCCTTTCATTTAAGCAACAAATGGAGTGCAACAGATGGAAATGGGACTGTAGCTTCTGGATCTATAAAAGAATTGGAAAACATGTCATGTTGCTTCATGGAAGAAGACTGGGATGAATAGCAGTGAGTGGTGAAGGGAAGCCTTTGTTTTGGGGAAAATAATATTTAGCCTGCCTGGGACAGTAAACCCTTTCCAAAATTTCAGCCATAAGAGGGGCCAAAGTCGAGCCAGGTACAAGAGATTATCACTACTGTAAGTTTTAACTCATCAAGGTGCAAAAGACAGCACAGAAGGTGAACAAATTCTTCCTTCTAGATGGATGGTTTTCTCTGTCTGACACAAAAAAAGAATCACAGAATCATAGAATGGTTTCTGTTGGAAGGGACCATTTGGTCATGAAATGAACATGAAAGATCATTTGGTTCCAACCCTCCTGCCACGGGCAGGGACACCTTTTACTAGACCAGATTGCTTAAAGCCTTTCCAGCCTAAGAACCTGTAAGCTGCACAAAGACATAATTCCCTAATTGTGACATATATGTAACTTAGAAAAAAAATTTGCTAATGAAAAAATATCCATAATACATACATTCCGAAAAGCAGAAAAAGTAGGAAGAAACGGCAATGAAACAGAACTACAAGGAATGGCAAAAAGCAACTTAGCTAAGAAATTGAAAATAAAAATGTCTCTAGAATCTGAAATTGAATATACAGTAGAGCAGCACCTGAAGTAAAAAGAAAGTCTCAGACCCTTTCAGAAGGATTTGGTTACAGACATAATTCAGGAAAAATGAATTCATTTGAGGCACTTCCTTAATCATAAGATTCTGTCTTACAGGAGAAACGAGACCTACAGAAATAATTAGGGGCATGGAGTGAATTCATTTACAAGGGGAAAGATAGCTAGTTATCTTTGCTAGGTGATGATTAAGAGTGGGAGAGGGATGCATAATAAGAATTTACAAATATTAGAGGCATAAATATACAAAAAGCAGATTATAAATATGCAGCGAAGTATTTTTAAATCCAAGGACCAATGTTTGGGCTGTAGGTGACTTATTTGCTAAGGGAAAAAACACATGATACAAAGCCTTTTTCTGTGTAGGTTACTGGTTCAAATCTGTCCCTGGCATGACATGACTTTATAAGCTAAAGACTATTTAGAATTCTGCTTGAAATAAATTTGCTCCTGTTTCAGGAGAAAGTGTCTTCATTACAAAGGCTGAAGGCTGGACCAGCACTGCTGCTTGTTGACTCAAAGAGCAGCGAATGGCACACACAGCCCCTTCCCAGGGCAGTGAAACTGAGGTTTGTTAGTGTGGGAAGTGGAGGGAGACTTTCACTATCTCTGTGCACTTGCACCTTTACTCTGTCCTATGGGAGTGTCAGGATCTTATTTGTGATACAGTGGGCAGGTAATTAGTGAAACAGAACGTGGTTTTATGGACCCAGGTTTCTGCAAAAATTGCACACATATTAAAGCCAATGGGAAGGGTTTTGCAGGAACAGACTTCCATTTATTGCACTCACATATAGAGTTATGGATTGGAAAATGCAGACAGATGAAAAAATTTATGATGTTCCTCTCTAATACAATCCTAACATCTAAGCATAACAGGACACTGTCATGTCCCCACTGACACCTAGACCAGCACCAGGATTTATCAAGTGTCTCTGCTTAAGGACTTATCCATCTGCTGCACTGCCTGAAGCTTGCAGAACCAAAATGCACTGCAAGTCAGTACCCTCCTCGCTTGCCTCACTAGCCGTCAAAAGAATGTCTCCAAATCTGCAAAGTTTTAGCACATTACGTTGTGTAATCGCAGCTGAATTGCATGTATAGCCATATAAGTACACACTGTAAGACCTATATGGAGAGCTAGACAAAAGGCTAAGAAAAAACCCAGTAGTAAACAGTAGTAGCAGGTGATCTGGATTCTTCTAGCAACATGTGCAAGTGAATTAGCACGTTCTTGCAAAGCAGACTGATAAATACTCCCTCTAGAAGAAATAAAAGCTGCTTTTCAGCTACCTCATATTTGACAAAGGCAATCTGCTGTGTACACCTATACTAATCCAGGTGACACGAAATATCTTTCTCAGAAATGCCGCACATCAACTTGACTTAGAAGGGGGAGAACAAATAAGTAATTTGCTAAATCTCAGAGAGGTTTGTAGCACTTCTTTTTGCTGCACTGGAACACACATTGCATTAGGACTCCTTCAAGTAGGTATTGTTTCACTGTGAAACGTTATTGAAACTAAGAGTTTCAGAGAAAATTGATTTGGTAATAATTAAATACATTCCAAGTAGGAATAAGCTTATCTCTTCTAAGAAATATAGTAATGTATTTAATTTTCCAGTTCTCAAGTTCCTTTACAGACCATAACATGCATGCTCCTTTTAAGCAGAAATCTCTGCTGGTTTGGGTTTTACTGTCTTTAATCAAGTAAATCCACCCTCTACATCAATTAAGATCTGAAGAATTAGCACTTAATGTCATAGAAGTGTCTATTCTAATTTCATCTGCAATGCACAAATTGATGACATAAGGCAATCTGCACCTCTCATCTTCTGCCCCTCTCTTGCTCCCTCCATCCTTCCATCTGAGTAATATGGCTCAGAGCAGGAAAGGTTAGGATTTCAATACCTATGCGAATGAAGGGGTTTTTTAGTGCGATGCAAGGTCTCCTTTTCTCATGATTTGAAAATTCAGAATAGATTTTTTTTCTTGACATGCCCTTGACCATAGTTAGCTCTTCTCAGTGTAAAATAGGATCTACCCATGTTTGAATTATCTTTGTTATTGATAACAAAAGACTTTTAGAGAGAAGATGGATGAATACCAGAATTCTTGACTGCAACTGGTGCTCTAAGCCTAGATTTTTCTGGAATTTCCCCTAACATGTCAGAGACCTTTTTATTTGTTTGGGTTTTGGGTTTTTTTAAACATTTTTGTTATCTCTCCTACCTGTACCTGACCATATCTACTGTTCATGTGGGTTGAAATGAAGCTGCTATATACTTATTTTTCACATTAGTCATTTTGGTTAGGAGACTTGCTTTTTTTACCAGGTGCAGTCCTGATATCTATCTTACTATCTGTTTTCCCTTTGCAAAGGTGGCAGCAAGCATGCAGAGGTGGTATAAAATGACATACCTGCCCTGACTTGAAAAGGAAGTTGCTTTACACCAGCTGAAGATTTACTGAAGAGCAGTTTCTCTGCTGGTTTGGGGGAGGCTGGATGGCTGATAACAACCAGAAAAAGGAATGTCACTACTCATTTTGCTCTCCAATTTACCAGGGTAATAATGCTTGTACTGTTCAAGGCTTCTCTTTCAGTCCTTTTCTGTCAATACTTTTCAAATCCAGCATCTAGTGGTACAAGCCAATTAAGTCCCAAACTCACTTGTCAGAGCATTCCCTCTATGTGTCTGCCATGTTCTGGAGCCAAGTTCTTCAGTTTCTTGGGTTTAGTCCAAGAGGAAACATTAACAATAAGTAACGATGAAGATCTGTATGCTGGGAATTAAAACAATATCTATTAAAGGCACTCCACAGAAATGAACTTGAAATGCATGATGTGAAAATTAAAAAAAACCTGTAAGAATATTAAATCTCCAAAGAAATAAATGGGATGACTGCTGAGAAAAACTGAAAATGAGGTGCCCAGTGTTTTTAAACTGTTTGGATTTTTGGCAGCTTGCACAGTACGTAAATGCTTTGAATCAGAAAAATTCCAAACAACTTTCAATTGCCCTTAAGCATATTTTGGACTCAGTTCTCAGTGTGGACAAATGTCACGGAGGAGAAGAAATCTGGCTCAGAACTATGAAGTATGAGTATTGAAAAAACTTAAATATGCAAAATGTGTGACTTTCTATTATATTTTTAACAACATTTCAAGGTTGGATACATAATTCATGGCATTTTGGATATCTTGAGAGAAAGTACAGTGTTGTAAAATTTCTGGATCAGCATCTCTTGGCTTGAGAACAGACCCATACCTCTGAAACTCTTTCAGTTCCCTTAAAACTGTTCTGAATGTAAAAACTCCAACGCTATGATCCAAAGACCACTGAAAAAAACCTAAAATTCTCCTTATTCCAAAATGTGCTCTGAATCTGCCTGAATTGTATAAGGGAAGGGATTCATCCCTTATGTGGTAAGGGCTGTTTAGACATACAAGGCAACAAAGCAGCAGGCATTTCAGTAATTTCCTCTTTAAGAAATTCTCCTTGTAGAAGAGACCACATTGTCTTAGAGTTTATTTGTTGTTGTTGTTGCTGTTTTCACCACAGCAGCAGTCACAATGAAACATGGAGTGGCAGGTACTACATCTGCTGGACACCTGGGTTCACCACTGCACTGAGCCACGTTTTTAAGGTGGCGTTTGGAAAACTTTGTCCTATGGTGGCTCCCACACTGCCCTTGCATGTGGTTGGTGTGGTGTTCGTGGTGCTCATCCCTCTGTTTGAGACTCCTTCTTGAAGAATCTAGAAGGAAATAAACTTCAGTGCTTGCAAATTTCTGTGGGGTTTTTTTTCTGTTTGGGTGTTTTGAATCCATTCGTTTTTTTGCTGTTGAAAATGAAAGCTGAGTTGTATAATTGTACACAGCTCCCAGTACCTTCACTGCTGAGGTCAACCCAAGCTAAAACATGAGTTGCCTCTCCAAGCTCACCCTGGAGACAATCATCCTAAAGCAGACTGAAAACAGAGCCCAGTGCAAACACTTGAGTTGCAACCCCTTTCATGCGCGCTGAAAAGCTTTTGGCGCGATGTCAGATGGCACCTCCCGGCCCTGTCGGTGCCTGGCAGGTCTGTCGTCATGCAGGGGCTGGCTGGCTCGCCAGGGCACTTCACCCTTCTCCCCCTGCAGCCTCCGAAAGTGGGAGGCACCTGCCACCCCCCTCCCCACAGGGCCGCTGGGGCTGCTCTTCAACACGGTCTGCTCGACAGTTGTCTCTCAACCGGAGGTATTCAGGGAGGTCCTTCAGCGCGAGCCCCAGCCATGGGATAAAAGCCACACGTTAAATAACAGCTGTTATTCTCAGTCCTCTACACACAGACTTTAAGGCAGAAAAGAAAAGAAGAAAGGGAGAGTGAGTGCTGTGAAAATAAGTAGTGTTCTGTGTGCTTAAGACTTTGACAAAAAAATGGCACTAGAAATGAAAATAAAGAGTAGGTAATGTCCTCACCATCTGGAATGAAATATTCCTGTAATAACTGTTTTCCTCAGCTAGACTTACAGCAATTTCAGAGCCTTGTGGCCTTGATGTTTTCCATATATTTTGATGGACTAAGACAGAAGAGGGTCAGTCAAGTCCACCCAAAGTCTGTTCTTTCCTCCACGAAATCCCAGCACCAAGTCAGGATCTCAGGGGTCTTCAGTCACCATGTTCCTCCCTCAGTGCTCCCTGTTCTTCCCAACAGACCAATTTACAGCTGGGTAATGTTATAAACATCTGGCCAGAGGTTCTCTAATCCAGACCTTGAGGGCAACTGAACCTCCTGGATCTACAGTTCCTGGCAATGTGCCTTATTTCCTTCAGGTACTGTGGTGATAAGTAGCTGCAACAGCCTGCAGGGCTCAGTTCTGCGTGTTGTCCCCTTCCAAAGGGGGTCACCAAGAGAACAAGGCTGTCTGGGGCAAGAAGGAGATCACCCATACCAAGATGGCTTGCTTGACTACCTCCTAAATAACCCTCTCCCATAAGTACCACTAGCGCTAGGGAGTGCCAAATTAAGAGCAATGGGAAATCTTTGCAAATGGTGACTAAATGATGGAGACAATAACAATGTAAATAACTTGGTAATTTAAATAGCTGGTTTATAAATAAACCAGAGTCAATATATATTCCTGCTGGTCTCTAAAGAAATTAGACCAGTAAATTCCTGTGAATCACAATAAGGAACATATTTTGTGCATTTAAAATAAATCTCCAAGCTGCATGATTAAGTACTTTTAATTATTGTAGAGTGGTACAGGCTGCAGCTTTATATATTATATCTCTCCAATCAATAACAAAAGAAGTGCTTTGCAGGAACTGATGCTGTACTTTTGCAAGAAAATTAGTTGTACTTCAAAAGAAAAAGTCAAATGTTAACTTTGGTTTGTCCTTGCTAGTCATTTTATTTGACATGCATTTTAAAATTCAGTTGGTTATTTCATGAAGAATCACATAGTGTACCTTAAGCTGGGGAAAAGTTTGGTGGGTTTTTGTATTTTAGTTATAGCTGATAAGGGAAAAAACAATGCAGAAATACTTTGACTTTATAAGCAACATGTATGAATGCAGACATAATTTTTCTAAACATTCTTTTATTTAAAAAAATATGAAAGAAACTCTGAAAGGTGGGCACTTGAGAATGGTATTTTATTTTAAAAGAAATGAAAAAATGCTCACAGTAGGCAAAATCCCCAAATGAAGCCTGTAGCCCGTTGCATTCAGCGGGTAGCCTGGATTGTTAGCATAATAGTAAAACTCCAACAGTGACACTTGAAGCAAAACTTTATGCATTTTTAAAGACAGCTAAAAAAAACCCACCCTGAATTTGATTCTTGCATTCCTGTTTTCAAACATGCCACTGGAAAAATAAGCCAATACACAGTCTTAGAAACAAAAGTTATCCACCTGGACTTTGAACAGCTCTGTGCAGCACAGACACTTGAAAGATGCTGATCCCATTCAAGGTCACTGTAGACCTGTTTTTCAGAAAACTCAGGTGGCTTCATGTTTAGATAACCACATCTGTTCTTCTGTGACCCTTTGGGATCATTATTTTGCTTTGCCGTCATTCCTAAAGCAAGTCTCTTACTCCTCCTTACCTGAACAAGTAGTGATCCTGCTATCAGAAAGGAATAGCATCCTCTGAAAATGTTTTAGTGGCCTTTACTCACAGGAGCACCTAGCTGTAACATCACTGCTGACCACGCTCAGGGGAATTGGCCAGCTCGGGGCTGCTAGCAGAGTTTGACCCAGACGTGTGAGAGGGAGGTTCACCTCCAGACCCGGAGCTGCAGTGTTAAACTGCAGCAGCTTTCCTTCCCTAGCGATACAGGCTTTTTCCTCAGAAGAGAGAGCTGCCTACTGCCAGTAGCAGAGCCCACAGCCAGAAGTGCTTGCTTCACTTCTGATAGTGGCAGGTATTTTGTCCAGGAAATGGCCACTATTAGCTATTCATTGTGTCATTTCACACCTCAGGTCTCTCTCAGGCTCCAGCTGTGCTGTGGATTACTCCAAGCCTATTGGAAACAGGCATCAGCTCAAGATGGCTTCAAAGACATTTTCTCCATTTAACCATCATAGAATATTTCAGCACCTACTTTCTCATCTTTGTCATGTTTAGCACATCTGGCAGAGTTGTTGCACTCACAACAGCTGACATTTCAATGGCACCCTTGCACAAAGGCATCCAGTAAACTTTGTGGAAAGTGTCCAGCAGCCCCCAGGGCAGCAGTTATCCGTGGTTCCTCAACTGCAGCAGGCAATACCCAGCCTGTGCTGCAGGAAGGCTGAGGATGGGTGGAATGAAATATGCGATTTCATATTGACCCCACAGCTAACATTATCCTGGGAAGAAGTTCTTGGTAATTTTAATGACTGTAGCAATTCAGGGAAAAGTCTCTCTATTAGATCTCGTTCTAGTGTAGCATCGTCTCAATGCTGCCCTGAATAGCAAAGAGCTGTGAGGAGGTGTTCTCTGCCCAGCCTGTCTGCCCCATCTCTGCCCCTTCTGTGCCTCTTCTCCTGCAGGGCTCTGCGTGCCCTCATACAATCCTCCTAGTGATGGGAGAGAGGTCTCCCATAGAAAAAGGATAATAGTTGGCCCAAAATATTCAGATACTTGCTCTGAATTTCTCTGTGACTTGTACCTATATTAAAATGTCCCGCCCATGCAGCTCTGTCAGGCAGGGGGGTGTGATTTCTCATCAGAGGGACAGTAGCAAAGCAGTACTTTCCCCAAGAACAGCTTGGGTTTTGGCTGTTCAGAAGACATATCAGGATGTCCACAGGAGTGCCTTCCCAGCCCAGTGCATCAATCCTTGCTCTCTGATAGAGACAGATGAACTGCTTCCAAGTGAAAGAGAATTATCTCCCAAACAGCAGTGCTTGCTGCAGTTCTCTCCTGTTGCCTACACACCCTGCCAGCCAAACTGCTCACAGAATGACTCCGTTTGGTTGACAAGAGTTACTGTGATCACAGTCCAAGGTGACAGGTTCCCCCTTTGCAGGAAGCCATGGGTTGAAGAACAATTGACCTTCAAAACCCACCAGCACAGGCAGTGCTACGCTGAAGTGAAATGCAAGACTAATTTATGAATGGGGCAACTCATCATCAGCATTTTAATGAATAAACGATGTGCCCATTCATTATTTTTCCATTTCCAAGTGTTAATAAACAGGCCGATGATAATTAACTGAAATTCTACCTTTATAGAAAAGTGGCACTTCATAAATATCAAATTGTGCTATTATCGTACATATCTGCTGGATTTCTATGAATATATAAATTCAGCAATTACCTCTGGAACTGTTTGCTAAAACGTAAAAGCAGGTTACTGAAGAAGAGGAAAGTCATACAGCAATTAAAATCTGAGAAACAAACAAAACATCCTCCTGATTCAAGAATTCAATGACAGTAAACAGGGCAATGCAATCAGGAAGGAAAGCCCTGTCCTAATCAACAGAGGTGATTTTTCACATAATTTGAGATGTGGCTGAGCGAGCAGTGGTGAAAACTGCCTGCAATCAGCTGAGTGAGGCTTTAAGGCACTGAGCATCTGAAATTCCTGCTCAAGGAAATGAAGCCTGCAGTTGCACGATTATATCAGAAAGGCAGCTCTCTTTTAGAGAACAAAAAGAAGCCCCCCAATTTTTGAGCCTTCCTGAAAATGACCCTGAAGAAAGCCCCAAAAAACAATGAACTGACTTTTACCAGGGCTCTGCATGTTGTTGGCAGAGGTGTGAGCTGCATCTCTCATCATAAAGAGATGTTAACTCCCATACTCTCTCTCTGCAGTGAGGCACCAGGTCCCAAGGGACTATCCGGCTCCCAGATGAGTGAGGGTGGTCGAGGAATAGCACTGAGACAGGAAAGGTGGGAAGAGGCTTACATTGCTGTTTCAGCTGCCAACCCAAATCTGGCTCTGGGGTGCAGAGTGGTGAGCACAGGGACTCCCTCCTGCTCTGAACTTCTGTGCAGGACAGTGCTGTGGTCAGACCAGCACTACGGAACGCTGGCCCGTGTGCAGCAGTTCTCCACCAGCCTGGACGAGGAGGAGATTATCTCGCCCACAGCAGGTGACAGTGTTGATTCATGGCTCAGCCAGCCCTGGTTATTTAGCTATGCAGCTGCCATCCCCTGGCTTCCCGCATCTCCATACAGTTCCTGAAGCCAAGACTACTCCAGCAAGGGAATGCACTGGGCCTAGAAGGGCAACTTTCTTTGATGAGGACCTTTCAAACCTCTTTGACCTGACCTCACTGACAAAAGAGCCCTTCAAAGAAGATGAACTGTTTCATGTGGCAGCAATTTCTCATGTCAATCAAAAAGATTTTTTCTTACAGCAACAACTCTCTATCCTTTCCCCACAAAATTATTCATTTTAATACAGCTATCCTCCTCTCTACAGTGAACACCCTTGGGTAGCATCTTCCAGTGTCTCACAGACATACTCTTCAATTTGAATTTTCATATTTTATTTTCTTTCAAAAGGGGGGGAAGGGAATGAACTGAACTTTCTTTGATTAAGATTCTTCTTTTGCATTTTTAAAACACACATCTTCTAAAAAGAAAATTTCTGCATAAGATCTGGTGGTCTTCTGAATATCTTTTAAGAAAAATAAGAAATAGATGCTCAACTTCCTTCTCTTTTTTAAAAATGATAGAATATTTGACCTGTTGGCCTCAAATTTTTAACTCAGTTTTTTCCCTTAAAATATTGCTGCAGCAGTATTTGAACTTCTATGACACTGGGACATACAAGTCAAACAAATATTTCTGATGTTGAAGGAACTATTAAACTTCAATGTGGATCCATAACCTTGAACCATATTTTTGCCAGGAAGGAAGTAATATGGATCCACAAACCAGAGGAAGCCATAAAATCTGCTTAAAATGGCCTACAACAGATTTTTAGCACATAAAACTGTACTGCATTGAAAGTCCATTCTCTCACATTCCTTCCAGGCTCAGAGGGAGCCTCAACCTCCTCTGTGACTCTGGTAACCTCTACATCTTTGAGAAGGAGATGTTTCCTTCCCAGTGATGTAAAGCATCTGTCCTGATACTTGAGCAGGAAATGCAAAAGAAATGATCTAGTTAATTAGTTTAGAAGAAAAGCCTTTATCTGTGTAGAGGCTTGGAACATCTCAAGAGCTTCAGCAGAGACGGATGGATGGTCAGGGAGTCAATGAGGTGGCCAAATGCACAGGCAGGATTTAGTGACACCGTCACTCCTCGCAGTTCCACGCTCCGCCATATGGCCGTCGTTACCCCAAGTGTGTGGTACGTCTGTGTGTTGAACTTGTTCATAAACAAAACTCTATTCAATGCCTGCGGTGAGGACCATATTCCCATTGCCACCTTCCCACCTGCTTCTGACTTGTTAGTCTTTACCTCCCCCTTTGCCATGTCAGCATTTTCTCAGTTTCGTAATAATTTATTTATCCATTTATTTGGAAAGTTGGCTTAGGCATTTTTTAAACCTTATAAAAATCTAATATTTTTTTTAAATGAGACCAAACTTGTCAAAACAAACATAAACTCTACATTTTTGAGAAAGAGGATGTGTAGTAGAGCAAAATGGGCTTCCTGTCGGCTGGTGGAAATTAGCTGTGATTTGAAAAAATGGTAAGGGTTTTTATAAAATGTCCCCTTTTTGCCATGCTCCCTGCATTTAATAATGTGCTGTGATCACAGCCTAGTGGTTCTGTGGAAATATCTAGTGTAGGAGTATATAAATCACACACTATTTTTCTCAAAGGCTATTGGAGTTGTATGGAAATCTTTCCAATAAGCTGCCAGAGCGATGCTTGTCACTACTGGTGTCCAAGTTTTATCCACACAACTCGGGAAATTTATCCATGTAACTGAGGAAATTTTACATTAAATGAGACAGAAAGTTCGATCTCAGGTTGTATCTTCTGGTGCTAACAGATGGGGCAGAGAGATCTATTCCTGTCATTTTAAAGAAATAAATATCCATAGGCATTCTCTTATAATATTATTAATCTAGCAAAATTAAAGGTCCAAAGGCAGGGGGAAATGGTAGAACTGGCAGATGAACTTTAATTCTGGTCTCTGAATTAGACTTTAATTATGCCATCAAGCAGTCTCGCACAGAATCCCGCGTTGCTGTGAACGCTGAAACTTCTCGATTGTTTCTCACGTCATATCTGCTTCAGCTATCCCCAGACACCCTGGGATGAAAGACTGGGAGCCTCATGACTCCACAAGTCACAGTTAAAATGAGGAACATGGCTATGAGCCAAAGCTTGGAGTGACCTGTACAAGCAGCTGCAGTTTTTTTAGAGAGCAGCATTACTTTTTCCATGGTTTACCAATGGCTGAGGAAAACTGAGGTTGTTTTAGGTGTTGGTCTTTATTTATGTGAACTTTATATTATGTCAGAATGTAGCTAACCTGAATCTCTCTTTAACGGGAGAATGAGCTTTTGAAAGAGGCTGTAACTGAGATCAGAGCTGTTTGTTGTAGCTCTCATTTGGACAGGAATTCTGATACAGTTTTCCAGTTTTGCAAGAAAAAGAAAAAAGACTTAGACCTCAACTTCCTAAGACTCCATCCCTCATTCTATCTCATCCCATTGCTCGTAATTTCCTTAATCCACTGATGATTGATGTAAACAAGTTTTACTGACTTTAGGTCTCAGATACGTGAGTTTATCAGAAACTGTGAAAAGCAGCATCTGCAGAAGGAAAAAGGATCCAAGGCAATGCTATGCTGGAGATTTCCTCGGGGAGGAGCTCAGTGGCAGGAGCCTGAGACCAGCAGTTATCTGCGGGGTTTGGTTGCCAGCTGGCCAAGCAGGAGGTGGCCAGACAGTCAGCACCCTCATCCCTTGGGACAGGCCGGGGCTCATGGTGTCTCTCGGGAAGCATGGGGGATGGCAGAGAGATGACAGTGCTGGGGGAGGACAAGGGGATGAGGGGAGGATGCTGTGAGAGGATATCAAGGCCATAGGGAACGTGGTGAGGATTTGGGATGGTTGGTGGGGAGGAGGCGTGGAACAGGAATATAGGACACAGTTTCATAGTAAACTAGGCTTCATTAACAATGCGGCTCTCAGAACTGCTTGTTTTCTAACTTGCAAAGAGTCTGTCAAGTGCTGCCTTTTTTTCTCCCTTAGACTTTTCTCCTCATTACTGTGTTCTTTTCTTTATTGCCATCCCATGCTGTGACTTTGATTCTCTGCTCTGAGTCACAACATATCCACTGCTGCTTTATATTTTGAAATGCCTACATATCAGCATTAATATAAGAATGCATTTTGGCATAATAATTGTATCTGGTTATTGCCCATATAATCAATAGGGCAAAGTTAGTAGAACCTTTGCTGCCATTTAAATCAAATCATTAACCAAAGCAATAAGAACCTAAATGTGTAGATCTGTAAATGGTCCTAACGGTTGCTTTATATTAAAAGGAAAAAAGGGACTCAAGTTTGGGGTTTTTTTCCTGCCAGTCATACATAAAGCTGCCAAATAAGATGATTTCATCTTTTGTTCATCTCTCAAGCAACCTCAGGATTAGGCACAAATTACCACAAGTGTCGGGCAGGGCTCCTGGAAAGCAATGAGCAGCGGTGGAGGGGACTCCAGGATGTGTCACGCCTGGATTGAACTGGTAGAGTGATCCAGGAGCCACAGTCACACGTTACACCCCACTGATGTTTCTGTGATCCTGGCGCTTGCTCTCAAAGCAAAAATCAAGTTGACACAGGCTGTGTCTGTGCTGCTAAATGACGCAGGGCTAGGGAGCAAGCCTGACTGCTGGCCATCCAGGCTACTTAGTGATTAGCTGTTAGCTCACACATCGGCATGGTCTTGAGGTGTGCCAACTTCTCTCCCTCAGGGAGCACCGGGATGCAATTGGTGCAATCAGGGAGGGCAGACCAAGTTTTGGAACTTCTGTCCTGCAGGCATCCAGGACACTCTCTTCAATGCCTCATTCCGTGCAGCTGGAGCACAGTGCCTGGAGTTCCTTCTAGGAAAACATCACCGTCATGGTCTGCAAGCCTCGTTATTCAGCACCAAATACAGCAATGACAAAGCCAGAACACCACATTTATATCCCAGGCCTGTGGGAGCATCCTGCAGAGCACGAGGGAGAGCCAGAGCCCAGTGATATGCAGCTGGTAAGGCTCTGCCTTTGAGCCATAGTGCCAGAGAACAGGTCCTCCATTTAACTTAGCAGTACAGATAGAGCTGCTGTGACTAGAAGGGCAAACATCTCAGGTGGAGGTACTTCTGCAAGGACTGGTGTAAGGTGATGCACTGAGCCTTCTCATCCAGTTTGCACAGGTGCCTGAGCTTTATATTATTTTAGGCTAGAGCAGCATATCAACATGGAATGTTGATGTCTTAACTTAAATTTTAGACACTATTAATTCTCAGCATTATGGAAACTAAGGCCTTTTCTAGACCCTTACACCAGGTATCTAGAAACTGAGGAGCCTCAAATCATAAGTTACTTTTGAAATTCCTGGTCTGCATCTCTGCCTTGCTGAACCATAGAATGGCTTGGGTTGGAAGGGACCTTAAAATTAATATAGCTACAACCCCTGCCACCACAGGCAGGGATGCCAGCCACTAGACCAGGTTGCCCAAAGCCCCATTCAGCCTCGCCTCGAATACTTCCACGGATGGGGCATTCACAACTTCTCTGGACAGCCTTTTCAGGTGTCTTACTGGAAGAATTTCTTTATATCACTTAATCTAAATCTCTCCTCTTTTGGTTTAACTGTTCCCCCTTGTCCTATCACTCTCTGCCCAGGTAAAAAGTCACTCTCTCTCTTTTTTACAAGCCCCCTTTAAGTACTGTAAGGCCACAATGAGGTCTCCTCAGTCTTCTCTACCTATATGATACTTCATGATGATATGTAAGAATTTCTCACTGCAGCACTTTCTCCAAGGGCCTGGCTCAGTTCTTGCTCATTCCAAGACAACAAGAATTACTCCCACTAATGCTAGAGGGGTTTCATCAGTGTAAAGTTTCAGTACCAATGCACAGATGTTTCAGGGGCCAAGAAGAAATCACAGTGACCGTGGCACTCTCGACCCTCTACTTGCTGCCAAA
Organism: Atrichornis clamosus; assembly: GCA_013400975.1. Classification (NCBI taxonomy): domain Eukaryota; kingdom Metazoa; phylum Chordata; class Aves; order Passeriformes; family Menuridae; genus Atrichornis; species Atrichornis clamosus. The sequence continues at coordinate 34,393 of WBMZ01012041.1, read as the reverse complement.
CAAGTTAGACTGCACAATATTGTTTTGCACACTTTGCAGCATGTATTGGTAATGATGGACATGTGCACATCCTTAAAACACCTCTGTGCTTTTGAGACTACTAGCTTGTGTGGACTGCATTAGGGAGGCTGTGTTTTTACAAGGCTGGCTGAAGATATTTGGAAAAAGAGAAGACAATGCACTGCTTTGGTCCCTTTAATTCTTCTTTTTATATAACAGAGACAAAATTGTTTCTGTTCCCCAAAGCCATCTCTGCAGTGTGAGCATCAGACCCACAATTCAGGCTTTATGGTCTCACACTCTCAACTGAGGTCTTGTCCTGATTATAGACTCTTTCTTCTCATTCCCACCTCTAGGATCAGTTGAGCAATTGTTACACCACAGCCCAGAAGAAAGGAAAAGAGAAGTCCTCAGAGATCAGCAGCATTGGGCAGTTCACAGCTGCATCCCAGGCAGGGCAGCTCCCAAATCCCCCTCTCGGGTGTCTCTCTTGTCTCTTGGCCCCTCAACCCAGCGTTGCAGAGTTTTCAAAAATTCATCTTTTTTTATAGTCAAAGGGTCAAACCTATAACTCAGATGACAATTTAATGTACAATGTAAATGTAAACTGCAAGTATAACAGAGAAGCTCTAAGCATTGATGATGATGGTGATCTGAGACATTTTATATGCATGCTTTTAAAACCATAAGCAGACCATAAGTGGTCCTCCCCTAGTGGTTCACAGATCTTTTTGAAAAGTGACTGCAGCATCTGCTGGCAATGTTGTCTACATATATGTAAGCTTTGTTTTTCATGCATATTCATGTGATAGGTCATTTAAACACAGCATAAACAATAACAGGCCAAGGACTATGTCTGATGGACCCCAACAGGACTAGGCTGAAGAGAAGATTTAGTGCTTCTAGTAACAATATTTTGTTGGCAATTTGACAGCTTTGACCTAAGCCAAGTGACAGCGTTAGGTGATACACAGTGTGCTGACAACTTATTACATAAAGTATCATGGTTGGCTGTCAGAAGCTTTCTTGGAATCCAGAAATATAGCCCTGGCCAATTTTTATGGCAGTGAAAATGTGTTCAGTAATTTCTACCAAGGCAGTTGTTGAGTGGCTGAGAGACAGGACTGATGGAGAGTTATTTGATAACAACAAGTTGTCCACCTGAAATCGGGCAGGTTTATCCACATGGTTTTGTAATCTTCTTGGCAGCGACTCAGACATTACAATACAGTCTGGACAATTCCCTTTTCTTTCTGGGGAAAAGTATAATCCCATCTAAAAATGAATTGGGGAGGACTAGTAGTGCATGGGGGTAATAAAAAAATGCCAATTGGAATCTGTGCCTCAGAAATACAGGGCACCTCATTTTATGCTTTGAAACTGCAAGGATTTTGAGTGCCACAGAACATTCCTCATCCTTGTATGGATCTGGAAAGCTTTAGAGTATTAGCAGAGCCAAGGATTTGGCAGACTTACAAGTCTGTTTTTCAAGCAATGATTTGGGAATATAAAATCACAGACCTTCATATTCTTTTTCTGAAGATTTGCTTGCAATAATAAAGAGATGACTCTTAGACTATGTCATGAAGTTTTGTGAGAAGGATCAGTATGACAGGAATGGTCATTTTTGGGCAGCAAAAGCCCTCAGTAGCTTTCCTGAGCATCCCTTCCTTTGTCTCTGTTAAGGGAAGGGATCAGAACATGTCCAAGAGTTGGAGGACATGCAGTGTTTCGAGGGGGGCACACAGCTGCACTGCAGAGTGTAAGTCAGCAGGCACACAAATCACTCCTGACGCTCAGGTATCCTACCAGGTCTGTTCAGATCTGGTGATTTTTTAATGTGGCTTTTGTCACAGTGGTTACATTCTCTGAGTTACAGAGGTTCCCATATATGTTTTAAACGTAAATCAGGCATTGCATTATAGACACATGTTCTGATTCATAAACCTTAATCTTATTTTGACCAACACAGATGTTGCTCTTGTAGAAAAAGAACATGAGCCCAGGGAATTTCTGAAGTTAGTGTGCTTTAGGCTGGGGAAAAACCCCAAGAGGATCCATTGCCCAGGGATACATCAATAGGCAGCTGGTTTCCAGCTTTGGTCCCTTGGGTTTGACACCTGCTCCAACCTGGCTGGTGGGATGCAGTGGGAAAGCAAAGCAACATGAACCATGACAGAAAGGAAGGCACAGGGGTTGTTGGCAATGACCTTCCCTTTATGTGATGCCAACTTATCTCAGCACGGTTGGATAAAATGAACAGGTAAGGTGAGTGAAGCCATCACAGACAACTGTTCTTAACTGCCTGCACATGATCAGACACACAGTCCCCTTCTTCTGGCATGTCTAGCACAGTCTTAATTATGAAAGTCAGGCACTGGAGTTGAAAATATGGTATCACATTTCCCATAATGTGCGAATTGATGGTTTCCTACAGTCAGTGCTGACAAAATCTTCCTTTCCTCTGAGTTCAAAGTAACTGTTGAATATACAGATGGGCTATATCTACACCTTTCCCCTCGCAGCAAAAAGTGCTTTAGATAATTAAGATTTTTAACTGTTTTATGAGCAAGAACCTTGGCCATTTTAAGGAATAAGTGTTTCCTTAGAAACCGTGAAAAGTAGTTTAGGAGCAGACGTTTATGAGGACGAATATGTACACCATCAATTAACACCTTGTTTCTTTCACAAGTTCAGTTATATTTACAACACTGCTATGAAGCAGTGAAAGCAGACAGTTTTGTATGTGCATCAGGGCTGTGAAAGATAGACTCTGTGCTACCAGACAAACAGGGATTCACACCATATGGCTGGTTCAGGAGTTTTGACCGATTTAGAACAAATGCATAGTAATTTCCCACTGGGGTTGGGTTAGGATGAATATTAATACAGATCAGAAATGACAAACAGAGAAATGGACAAAGCCTGCCCCCAGATTACATCCCCTCCTTCAGCCTTACAATAGGCTTTGAAGCTGTTTTCTTGGCAAAGTCAGTGGTTTGCACCTGATTTCCACGGTCCCTGTAAAATCCCACCAAATGTTTCTAGTTCCAAGAAACAGATCATCAACTGCAATTTGACATCCAGAAGAGTTCATAGGCTGAACATGTTCAAAAAGCAGCCAAACAAGCCAAGAGCTCAACAGCTAACAATGTTGAGGAGGCTGTAGACACTGAGCTTGGCACTGACAAATGCTGCCGTCATTCCTACCTTTAGTGCTGGTTTTCTCCAGAGACTGTTTTATATCAAACATGGTGCTGGAATACCAGCACATTGGACCTACATATCCTGAGAGATTGCAGTACTAATATATTACATATAACACAGCAGTTCAGCTGACAAACGGGAAGAATAAATTATTGTGGATTCAGATGACATAAAATTAACCCTAGTTGTATCTTGCTTTCACTGAAGGAGATTTATTCCCCTTCTTTGCAAGAAGGTAAGTTAGAAGAGAGTTCATCATTGTCTATGAGAGTCTCCTCAATTCAATTTCTGATCGGCTTGTGTAGTGAAAATAATGAGTAAGTTAGTTTGAGCCAAAACTTGAGTTCTATATTTGGTGCTAAAATGGATATTTTGAGTCACAGTCCTCCACCTGCCTTGTTTCAGAGATATAGCACTGTGTTCAGCTCCATGGAAAGCAAAGGTGCTGCCATTGAAAGTACTGGAAGAAAGCATTTCTGGAGATGATGCCTGAATGGTGTTGTGTCCCATGTGCTCACCACCTGCAGGAACACAACAGCACAAGCCCCCGCTACGTGCAGGGTACACTGATCCTCTCTGGATGCTCTGTTTTCAGCTGACAAGCTGCAGCCTTGTGAGAGGAAATTTTTTCATTCAGTGGCTTATTTCAGGATGGCTGAATTGAAAGAATTCAATTAGAAATGACTCAGCTGATTCTGAGGACAGGTTAGTAAAATGACTGTCATGTTAAAAAAATAATTTGTTTGAGGAACTCTAATGCAAATTCTCTGGAGTGGTGCCTTCAAATTTGGCAGGATGAGTGACTTTCCTACACAAGATTTGCTTTTTTCAGCTATTCTGAATATTCTCATGCAAAGTCTTTTAAAAGCATAATTAATATATGCCCTGTAATATATGAGTCTGATTTTAGGAAACTGAATTGTTGAGCATGTTGACATGGGGATTTCCTTGTGACTTCTTACTTTTCTTTTTATGCATTCTCTATTTGGATTTTGGGTACCACTGAGCTAGAGTATTCATGTTATACATATTTTACTTCCATAGAGAATATATGAAGGAGTATTAAGTTACAAATTAAAAACTTAGACAATACCCCAGGTTTAATTTTTCCTTGCCCAATGTACATAAGAAACAGTACTGAAGAAGACCAACTAACTGCAACTACGTGCAGTTTAATTTTTATTCCTTTGTTTGTCATTCTGTATTTTCTATCGTGTTTTCTAAATGTTGTTCACATTTTGGTCCACAGGCAAATTTTTGGATTTTCTCCTGGCTTCCAAGATGTTCCTCAGGCATACAGCTTCATATGTTAGACACAAACTTAACTTTTGCAACACTAATTTTTAAAGTCTGATCTTCCCACCTTTGGAATAATCTCTTTAAGCAGACTGTTTATCCATTAACAAAATCAGAAAACAGAACAGTCATAGAAATCAAGCCTTCAGGAAAAATGTCTGCACCAGGCTTAGATGCCAAAATTAAAGACAATTCTGAGAGACTTACATTTACTATAACATATGGGAGAAAAATAAAAAACATGACCAAGATACAGGCTCTTTTGAGCTACAACAAAATCGTTTCTTAAGAATAAATGCACGTAAAGGGCCTCCTCTTGAATGGGATCTATGCAACTGCATCTTCTGACCCTTTGCAAACATGAGACCTCAGCTTACAAAAAACACACTAGGCTTGAAAATCCGAGCAGCCTATCCCAGTCCGTGCTGAGACAGACTCTGTGCAGCGCAGGACTTGCCTTTCATCAGCGAGGCCGGTGCTCACCCCCTGAACGTTTCAATCAGCCCGCTGGCAGATGTGCTCCCGCACCAGCCCCGTGCTCACCCCACCCCCGTTGCTCCCAGCATTGTTTGGCAGCGCCACGGCAGAAGCGAGACAAAGATAAATGGAAGTGCAAAGGCTGTATTTACACAACATTTAAACATACGGTGTCCTGGAGATTGAAGGGCTTGCTGATAGGTGACACTGCAGGTTTCAATAGGCAGCACGTCTAGCAGAGCCCTTCTGCCTCATTCAGGTCATGTGGCCCCCATGACTTTACCTAAGGGTTGTCGTTTTGCCTGAAAAGCATTTTTTTTTTGTGGGAAAAATCCAAACAATAGTGAAGTTTGATCCTTGATCAAACAGCAAAACAGGAACACTGCTCCTCCAGAAACGTTCTTCAACTATTCAAAGATCATCCAAATCTAAACAAGAAATAAATATGAAAAGGAACATACTCAGAAAGCAGAGAACCAGCAAAAAAACCCTACTACTTTTAAAATGCTTTGATCTTGCTTCATAGGCCAAAACATAAAGGAAGAATAGAAGTATTACATTAATTTTCATCATTTGCCGTTCAAATTAACATCTCCATTTGGCATACCTTTAGACACTAGTCTTACACTTCACAGAGTGTTAATATTACTTCTGGAAGAACATGAAGCTGCAAGAAGTATTTGTAACAAAACAGATTTTCACCAAGGTAGGTTTGTTTTCAAATTCATGTAGCACCAACAAACTGGAATATGACATTTTGACGACTGTCAATCCATTTTTATCACAGGATGACTTTGGAATTTTATGTTGAAGACTGGCATAAAGGAGATAACAAGAGATAATACAAGATGTGTCTTTAATGAACAACATTTTGCTACATAGATATGAAGAAATCACCACACTTAACCACATCTCCTTTCAAGAAATCCTTTGTTCTGTTGTGAGTCACTGACAGAGAATACAGATTATGAATGGCAATAAACACAGTGGTATAAAATAATAAGTAAAATTTCATTGTAAAAGTTCATTTTAACCAGGTCTTCCTGGCTGGTGAGTAGAATATTTATGGCACCAAGGCAGTCAAAATCTTGATGTTACTGCTCTGGGAGTGCAAGGGATGAAGGACTATTAATGTTACCAGCATCTCTGTTAGACATTAAATACAGAGAGGTAGTGGACCATGTGTGCTTGCTGTACAAGCAGTGCCTGAGCACCCTGAGGAGGTGTATCTGCTGTAGCACCACATGGGAGGTGGGATTCAGCCGCCTGGCTGTTCCCTGCAGGCAGGTGTGTAGAGGTTCGTGGTAACTGGCTAGAGTTGTGGGGCGTTATTTTTTCTCAAAAAGTGGTTCTGATTCTCAGAGGATTCATTCCTGATGAAACTTCATCCCTTTAGAAATGCGGAGAATGACTATGGAGAGGTATGCTGCTCTCCCATCCTATGCTGGGGGTTACAGCCCCTTCAGCTCCTGCTGTTCCCTCTTTGCCCATGAAACGGTGCCTGCCTTATTGTAATGCAAAATAATTCAGCAGAAATAAAAGTAAAATACTTCAACCAGATGAAATTTAAATAGTATAAAATTGTGATTTGTGAAGCAAAACTGCTGAATGAGTAAAAGAAAAAGGAGCATGAAACATTTCGTATCAGTTTTCCAATTTCAAAAGGTTTGCCTGTAGAATGACCCATCCAGCATTCTTTAGGCTTTAATTAATTAAAAGCAGGGAGAAAGTTAGGATTTTGGCACAGAATAAATATTCCAGACTTGAACAGAAGATGTTGCTTTAATGACCTGGACACTATCCAGGAAGTACGCAAAGGCTAGCAGACACTTCTGACAGCTAATATATCTGATAAAAAAGAGCATTCTGGCCAATTAAAGAACGGGGGTAGAAATAATGGTTTGTCACCAAGTGTGTAACTGAGGCCAATTGGTCCAGATTAACCAATGGGTTATCCTTTGTAAGTGAATTTAAAGGTCACGATGAGCTGTCTGGGTAGGTAAAAGATAAAAATGTTAAATTAATATGGTGGCAAAAAATTTTCAAATGTGAGACGTGGAGATAAAAATTAGATTTGCAAATCATGCAAAATCACCTGGAGTGGACTAAGCAAATTGCTCTTATGGCAGAAGGTCATTAAGAAAAAAGTGTGATAAAAGTATGAATTTCTATCCACCGTAGAAAGCAGAAGCTTTCTTTAAGTATTCATAGGCAAATGTACTCCTGAAGGACTTTATTATAAACTACCAGCTGAGTGCATATACCTCTCTATTCTTGGGGGGAAGCGAGGCAGGGCTGTCTTAGGGCAATCTAGTTTCCACCTTCTACAATAAAACAACCAGTTACATACTTGATAACTGTTCTATGTGATACAATTCGACCATGAAGAGATTACCTCTAATCTAGCTGTAAACATTATCATTTCCATGTTGCAGAATGTCCTGGGACAATCCCACTGAAGAGGATTTTCTTTAAAATCTTTCATTGCACAGAGAGGCAAAGCTTGACACTGACTTTGGACAAAGATGGCTCCCTAAAAGACCTGGGCAAAGGACCCCTACAAGACCTATGGGTAAGATCTCCTGCCCTTGTGCCTACCCCATGCATGAGGGATGAAGAGGCAGCCTCATGGCTCTGTCTCGTCTGCCAGCACTGGGGGCTCCCATCAAAGCATCCTGCCAGGTGGCTGCTGCTCTCCATCCACTCCTCAAGTGCACCTCTGTCCTATCCCTCTCCAGAAAGTCCTATTGTGCTATGAACATTAAAAAGACTTTGTCCAACAAATTCTTCTGATTTCATGTGCATCTCAGCCAGCAACTGTTATTCAAATGACTCTGTTTGCTGCTGCTTGAGAGATAAGATTCCCCAAATTAGGCAATAAATATCCACAGTAGCTGTTGCTTATTTTTACGAGCCCCTGCAATACGGAGGCCCCACATCATCGCTGCAGTGCATAAAAAGGTAGATGCTTATAACAGGGCAAGACTAGGCAGCCCTGTAGAGAGGCATTTTAGTGCTCACATCCTCACAGCTGTGCTTGGTGTTTTCTTCCCACATAGAGGGATAAGCCCCTACCTCCCAGTCAGGAGGATGTAGCTTGCTGCTTTTTCTAAGTCCCCCTTTCAAGCAGATGGATATTCTGGGAAGGACCCTGCCTGCCAGCCTGCTGGAGCTGAGCTGCAGAGGCAGGGAGGTGGGCATTTTCCTTGCCTTCCAGATCTGCTGGAAAGGAGAAAAGGAGCTACTGGCCTGGAGAAAGGAAGCAGTGATAGCCCAAGTGCAGAAGCAAAGAGCAGAACCAAGGAGGCTGCATTTGGCTGTCCCTTCCCTCCCAGCACAGTGCAAATATTTGGTTTTCAGCCTTCTTCTTCCAGCCCCAGGTCTGGCTGTGTGCAAACTGCTGCTCTGGGTGGATTTGAGTGGCTTTGAAGGCATAGGCAACAGCAACAGCTCTGACAGAGTTCAAGCACTGCTAAACAACATAGATCACCATTCCTGCATATAGCATTGAGATCCTGGTGCCAGGCTATGAGATTTTGGGACTTCAGAAATGGGTTACTACAAGTATATAACCAGTGATCATAAACAGTATTTATTTTTCTTTATGGGAGTACCTAAAACACCCAAACCACAAATAAAGCTGCTATTTATTTCTCTGAGGAGCATTTAAAATACCTGTTCTTTCATGGATTACCTGTGTGAGTGGATGAACTTAAACCACTAAAGAGCTGATTCTGAGCCAATTTTTTGATGGATATTAAAAAAGATGAACACATACCTAGGAAAGTGAGCCCTGCCACATGAGGCAAATGCATGCAAATGAAGATATCCAAGTACAATGGCTATAAAGCGTTGATGAAAGGTATTTTATTGACACCGAACTAACCTTGTTGAATTGCAAATTTGGGCTTCATTTCCTTTTCTGTAACAAGTGCAAAAGCAAAGAAAGGATCTGATTTCCTGGAAGCAGGTTTGTCTTATCTGTTAATATATAGTCCCACCTTTTACATTGGGTGAATATATTTGTATACCCTTGGTTTGCATAATTTGGGACAAAAAGGAGGCGATATCTTGATTTTTCAGAGAGAAGCAGTTATTTTGAGGATAGAATGTAGGAAAGTATTTTGTAATTTCTTTAAAGAAAATTTTAAAACAAATTATATCTAGACGCAGCATTAACAAATTGTTAATGGTAGAAGGAATTAGGGTACCCAAACTTTCAACACATGGTTTCCTATAGGCAGTTTATCTTGTAGAGTTTTGTAGAAAATGAGAACAGCCAAGTTGAAGTTAGCTTGTGTGTGAGATTCCTGAGGATGGGAATTTCAGAAATACTAAGTGGTGCATGAGCTTAATTTCCATTTTTGGAAGTGACTGAGCTTAGAAACAAGAGAGCACGTGGCACTGCATGCCAGGGAGGGTGTGGAAATCCTGATGGCTGCTTCAGCTCAGGCTGCAGCGGCACCCGCCTGAGTCTGCCTCTGCCTGGCGCTGTCTGTGTGCCTGTGATGGAGCTAGCAAGCTCTTCGGACGCCTGGGGTGAGGCTGGTTTCAGAGCTGTGCTCATGTGCTGCCATTTCAGGGATTGCTACAACATACTTAGCTGCACTAAGGTCCCATTGATTCTCAAGTCATGCAGGCTCCCCAGTCCCTTACTCACTTTTGAAGACTCACTTTGGGAGCTTCTGAAACTTTTACTTTAAAAGTCTCTTTGCTGACACCAAGAGAAAGTGTGTGGATGAAAGCACCTGTGTGAAACAAAAATGCATTCATTTAATATTTGAAACTTAAATGGAATTGCTGTTCTGCTTAGAAATGGCACTGTCCACTCAAGTGCTAGAGTGAGAAGCATCTCATTTTTAATGTACAGTGCTGGCAAAATATTCTGAAATCACAGTATTTCTTTCATGAGCTGTGAAACACGGGGAAATAAAGCTCAGTCAAACTTTCCCTCCACTAAGTAACAATGTAAATTAGAAAAAAAAAACCTACACAAACAATAAGCAGAGCCTTCTTAACCCAGCTGACTGTCCTAGTTTGTGCCTTGTTTTCTTCCCTTCCTTAGCTGTCACTACATCTCGCCCCCTGTAAGCAGCTCAGTCTCATTAAAAGCAATGTGGTGAAACTAGCCACATCATTATACTCACTTAGACGGGGCTCTTGTAGCCAGCACTTACTGTTCATAATAGCTGCCACTTAGGGTTTGTGAACCCCCCATTGGCACCTTCCTCGTGGTTTGTTGGTTGCTTTTTTTTCTTTTTTTCCGTGTCTTACTTTGAAATTTACATGTCTTCAGAACAAATAAAATTCACAACAACAAACTAATTAATGGATTCCAGTTTTGACAGCTACAAGAAGACAGATGAGAAAGTAACATGCTTCTGGCAGCGTGTTATCAATTGGGAGGCACCAGTGCATCGCCTCTATGTGGTACAGTGAGCTGGAACCGACACTGACAGATGACACAGCCCTTGACAGTGAAGCCTGTACGAGCTGACAGCTCCACTTGCACTCAGGCAGGTCCACGCTCGGCACTGGAACTGAACCAGCTTGATGTGCAGAATATGCTTGCTTTTATCTTCTCCCGGCTGTACAGTGGGCAGGTTGAGCAACACTGTCAGGAGTCCAGGACCTACCTCAGAAAGTTAAAACTGTGACAAGTGCTAAGATTTTACCAGTAAAAATAAATTAAACCAGTTGACAAGTATCGTTATCTTCCATCCAGTGCCTTACTCTCCTTTTTGGAAGCAGGATGCCTCCCTGACCAGTGTGACTAAAGAGGCCTGATTTCCTATGGACTGGTGGGCATCTCTGGTTGGATTCTCAGGTGTCTGCTAAGGCACTCGCACCGAGCAAACCTCTGCCACAGCAGAGCACTCTGAGGCTCCCTCTGTCACATGGCTTCTCCATGTTGAAGAAGGGCTGAACACACCCTCCTACCTTTCTTTCAGCTGGATCTTTCTTCCTTAGACAGAGAGCTGCCTAATTTCACAGAACCACAGGAGCTTGTGCCTTTGGGCCTATTGCCCCTCTGTCAAATATGGCCAAAACTAGTCGAAGGTTTAAGTTGAGATGGTGCTGGGATGTGGAGAGAGGGTGTGGATGCATATGCACTTACAGAGCATGACAACATAGATCTCATGTCCTTTGAAAACAAGAGTAATACAGCAAGGGTAGAGTTTCTTCACACTATACATTCAAGACATATATCTACAGTTTTCAGATTAGGTTGAGTCTGGCTGTAGAGGCCCCGGCAGCCTTATCTAATTCTTCCCTAAGGGGATGGGGATGCTAGAGGCACATGGGTAACTGCTCCATGCTGTGGTGAATTACAACCCTATGTCAAGTATCTCTTCACAGATTACTGTGATGGATCTTTGTTCTGTTCCTCCTCTCCTAGTGTATGTAGATGAGTTTAGGAAGAGGCTGCATGCTTTTAAAGGAACAGAATGCCGGAATCAATACTGTCTAACATATTTAAGAGTATATTGTCTTAATGAAGAAACAGTCTGGTCAAATTAGTTTGAATCAGCATAGATCTTCAAGAAGCTTCCTTTTCTTCATCTCTAATGCTGTAATTTTTTTCTGATGACATTACAGAGGAACTCAGAGCCCTATTAACAGAAAAATCCAGGTTTTATGGCTCTAGCGAGGGGATTTATTGCAGCCAACACATCTCTCTCCCTTGCTCCTTACTGCTCCATGTGGCCCTTCTGCCTGCTTCCCTCCTGTTCATTACAGTCTCCTTTGGCCCTCGAGAGCAGCTGCCAGTGCTCCCTTGGCCTCACACCGGGGTGACACAAGCAATAATGCCGGCAGAAGCCAGAGTGGCACTGGGCATACTTGTTTGCATTCAGCAGCTGTCAACAGCAGCTATTTGAAAGATAGATGGGGGTTTATATGGCTTTGTTTGTGCACATGTGCCTCAGAATACAGCGCTGAACTAGAAGGAACATAATTCCACTAGCTTCACTGGGACTATTCGTATCCTTAATATTATACTCATGTTTTAGGGACTTTGCTGAATCGGGACCTAAATTTGTGAAATCTGTGTTGTGTGCACATTTGCCTGGAGTTCTCTGTGCTGCGGCTACCCATGCATGCTGTCGTTTCAGCTACTCGAGAGCTTGGTAGTACTCTGTAACAGGAGGTACATTTCACACAGTCTGTTTTCAACTGATTTAAAGTGTAAGAAGAGAAAAAAGTTCATTAAAAATCAGTCTATGAAAAGACAACTGGGTAATTCTTTTCAAGTGCTTTTCTCCGTGAAGCTCTATGAGGACACAATTAAGGGTTGAATTAATTTCCCAGATATTGTTACTTTTGCTTAGTGTTACACATATAGGTGATGTATAAAAATAGATCTGATGGAAGTCTTCAGAAAAAATTGTTTAATAAGGATCAAGATTAAGAGGAGAAATCAGTGTTCCTTTTTGCAGGTAATCTTTGTGCATCATATTTCCTTTCCCTAGAAATCAAACAAACTCCACACGCTACCTTCAACTTTTCAGGTGGATCATAGCAACGAAAAAACAGAAAAGCATGTAAACTTGATCTTGATTTATTTTATGTTGATATTTAGATACTCTTATTCCCACTTCACAGTCAAGGAACAGTGAGGCAAAGAGAAGCAATTGCCTAAAGCAATACTGTGGTCCCGTGTTTGAGCCTTGGAAGCCACTATTTCCTCTGAAGAGATGGAAAGTCACATTCCTAACTCTGCTTGGTCCCTGTTTCTCCTGTTGAGGCCACCTGCCTGGGTGCCTGTGACAGCTCCAGGTGCCAGCTCAGCCAAGGCAATGTGTTGGGGGGCAGCACAGCAGGTGCTGCTGCTCCGAGTCAGGCTGGTCATGTAGTGTCGCGCTGACCGCTTGACCACCCGGAGGCGTGGGGACCTGCTTCGAGTGTCCTGGTAGCAGAACAAGCAATAGCTTGACGGCCGAGTGTCAGCTCCCTAGAGAGCAATCTGCTCCAGGCCTCTTCGAGGAGCTGGCAGCAGTCGGATGACACACTTGCAACAGGCAGAGGCAAAGAAGGAGAGAGGGACTCCTTGCAGCAGCAACCCAAGTCTTTATTCCCCGACCCAGGGGCCTAGAGAACAGGGAGACAGGCAAGCAGGCAGCAAA